>APFE030999455.1:52313-85714 GCA_000404065.3 Pinus taeda
CCTCCTATATGCACGGTCAACGCTTAGTCAACTCTGGCATGTTGGCACAAAGGCAGCAACAGCACTCAGTTTTAGTCCATTTGATTTTTAAGTTGTTTCCTAGTTTTAATATGCGTAAGTAGATTAGGAACATCTCTGCGTTTTTACAAAAGCAGCAACAACCGCCTATGGATAAACATCCATTTTTCAAAGGATGTAATGCATGTAATTAAAAGACTGAACCGGGACATATGTTCGTTTACACTATTGTTTTGATATTGCAGACTGTTATATTTTTACATTTTCACTTCAGAACAGAGCTTTTGGTTTCAATATAATATCGCATTACAATCTCTGTGCTTCGTTTTAATACTGTGATCGTGGTGTGATTATCTCGGTGTGCCAGAGATGCGGACGGGCCCTGCGTGTATGGTATACCGACATTTCATTTACGTTTGCATTGTATTTACATTGTGATTTTAATTTCGTTTTACAGTCAATCGTTTGAATGATACTTGAATACGATTTATATGTTCAGGGATTTGAGTGGTGCTTATATTGTGTTAATGAATGCGTTAAATTAGATGTCTGTACATGTGTTCGAATAAACCCTCTTCTGGATTGTGAATTGCATCTCGTAAAGGATTCGATCGAGGGCTGTTTATAAAACACTGATATGGACGATGTTTATGAGTTTTCCTTTGCATGCCTTCATTAAATATTCATGACTGTTGAATGACATTGAACAGGGGTTTCATGTTGGTGTCTCTGTAAGGAGACCGAGCCTTTAAAGATAGTCATATACAACACGTTATGGATTGCATTTTAGCTGTTAATAGCATATGGTTTGATGCTTAATAGCATATGGTTTGATGCTTAGTTAAGGTTTTGATTGATAGTTTAACAATAGATTCAATCCCAGCACTGTACTTAGGAGTCATAGGTTTAAAGTAGATCCTTTATGCTTATATATTTTAGGCACATGCCTCTAAGTATACGCACCCTGGTTGACAATTAATTTAGACCAATCTAGCACCCCTAGATAGGACACTACAGAAGCCAAGAAATTGTTAAATGTCTTCTTATAGGCAAACACCATAAATGAATTACTGTTAATTTTTGAGTTAACATGTTCTTTGCTTAGGTCAGTTACTTCATTAATCCATTGGCTCATTATTAATTCCATTAATTCATTAGCAATCACATTAACCATTATCATATGACAGTAACTAATGAAAGAACATCAAAGTTCAAAGGCTTAAAGCCAAGGAAAAACCCCACAAGGTGGAAAACCCACAGATCTTTTCTTCTTGATAATGTCAAATGTTCAGAGAGAGAGAAATCTATAAGTACAATGATAAATTAGTCAAATTCAATAGATTGACTTGCCATTGATGATCCCAATCCACTGTCTAAAAGTCAAAGTCACATCATTTGCACATTAAAACTGGAGAAAAGGTAGCAATTTGTGGCTAAATCTGCTCTACTGTATACAATTCTTGGAGAAATCCCGAAAATTCTAGGAGATGTAAGTTGAACATTAACTACTCTTCTTGAGCAAAAGTAACCATTTCATAGTGTTGGAAATAATACTGAGAGGGGGGGTGAATCAGTATTATCACATTAATAAAAATTTTTCATTTCCAAACTCTGATTCATATATGCTACTTCCACAACTTCTTATGATTAAGTTAATTGATCTTCAATGAGTGCATTAGAACATTATCAACCATATTATCAGTTAACAGATGCACTAACATAGAATAGATCATCACACATAAGGCACACACATGAACACCATGATATAAGGTGGAAACCCAATGCGGGAGAAAACCACCTGCTGCAAGTCATCTCAATCTTCTTCTTAATAAGAAAATCCTTTTACAATATTTTGTACTGGTGCAGCCTTATACCAGTACGGGAGCTACAACCCCCTTTGCTCTTGTACTAGCCGATCCATTTACTAGTACGCAGGCTACTACCTGCTACCATGCTCCAAAGATTTCCTTTAGCTCTTGTACTAGCTTAGATACTAGTACGTAGGTGCTGACCTACAATCTTCTCCTCCAGGTACACGTTTCATCAATTTTCACACTGGATACACTGAAGCACAACACATAATCTGAAAGGCCACATTTCATCCAATTTTCATACTGGACCCAATAACCACATTGAACCTCATAATCAAACAACCTTCTGAATCACCCAATCACTAGATCAATACATATACAATGAGAGTCATCAATCAGATCTAGTCCATCAGATCACATGAAGATGAGTCATTAAGAACATAGTCAATCACTTCTCAGACTGCTGTTATCAGATCATAATACCAGAAACCACACCCAGAACACAGCAAGGATAAACATGGACATCTAATTTGATTTCAAGAGAAGTATGCAGCTTCACCCATGTAATGCCTGTGTACAAGTACGCACTATTCTTCTGTGTCGCCACTGACCTCCGCACCTGCGCCTTCTGTGGCGCCATGCACCTTCGCAGCTGCGCCTTCTGTGGCGCCACGTACCTCTGCAGCTGCGCCTTCTGTGGCACCGTGTACCTCCACAACTGTGCCTTCTGTGGCACCTCCGCACTGCGCCTTTTGTGGCGCCTCCGCACTGCACCTCCTGTGGCGACTCTGTGGCGTCTCCACACTGCGCCTTCTGTGGCGCCTCTGTGGCATCTCCGCACTGCGCCTTCTGTGGCATCTCCGCACTGCGCCTTCTGTGGCATCTCCTGTGGCGCCTACGCACTGCGCCTTCTGTGGCGTCTCCACACTGCGCCTTCTGTGGCGCCTCTGTGGCGTCTCCGCACTGCGCCTTCTGTGGCACCTCTGTGGCGTCTCTACACTGCGCCTTCTGTGGTGCCTCTGTGGCGTCTCCGCACTACGCCTTCGCACTGCGCCTTCTGTGGTGCCTCCGAACTCCACCTTCTATGGCATCTCTGCACTGTGCCTTCTATGGCGCCTCTGTGGCATCTCTGCACTACGCCTTCTGTGGTGCCTTCGCACTGCGCCTTCTGTGGCGCCTCCGCACTGCACCTTCTGTGGTGCCTCTGTGGCGTCTCTGCACTGCGCCTTCTATGGTGCCTCTGTGGCATCTCCGCACTGCACCTTCTATGGCGCCTCCGCACTGCGCCTTCTGTGGTGCCTCCGCACTGCGCCTCCTGTGGCGACTCTGTGGCATCTCCGCAGCTGCGCCTTATTTAGATCTAGACATTACTCCAAGAGATCATAGTATTTCAGATCTAGCTCCCATAAGATGTTCAACCCAAAACATGCTCAAGCCAAATGATCTCCTTTGCTTTATATAGGCAAGCTCTTCCTCAAATCATGGATCATGGGGCTCAATAATAATAATAATATAAAACAATACAATGGGCGAAAACCATAATAACACAATTCCGTCGGCTAAATACCAAGAGTTAAACATAAGAAACCCCACGTGTGCTTTTCTCTGCCTTGAAGTAAGTGAACTGGGGGTACGCACCTCCTGAACGGGATAACTGCGGGTATGTATGCACTTTATGTAACACCGGCCTGTGTGTACGCACCTTCTGTAGGGTGTACCTGCGTACCCCTTATTTTCTTCAATATCTGATAGTTGATCATCAATCTTTACTGCTGACTTGAAGTACTGTGATCTATCACCTGAATGGGTTGCCATCAAGGACAACACTTTAGCCATAATGCCAACAATCTCCCCCTTTGGACTTGATGGCAAAACTTACTTGTGAACTGTCATCTGATCCCTTTTTGCTGTCCAGTAACCCATGCACTCTGTCACATCTGATATTTGTAGATTCATCTGAATGGATACAAGTGTGATGATCTTCTATGAGAAGGTTGCCATCAAGTACAACACATGCATCATAATGCCAACACATAGTTCAACAAGATTGTAGATGCAGCTTTTTTGCATTCTATGTACATAAATTGTTCCATAAACTTTTTGATTGGACTACGTGCAGGTTGAAGTATATGGCAATGTTGCCTACGTGGCACAAACAGCTTGGACTCAGAGTGGTACTGCCAGAGATAACATACTGTATGGGAAACCAATGGACAAAATTCAATACAAGAAGGCAATAAAAGCTTGTGCCTTAGACAAGGATATAGAGAGTTTTTCTCATGGAGATATGACAGAGATTAGGGAGAGAGGATTGAATATGAGTGGAGGACAAAAACAGAGGATTCAGTTGGCTAGAGAAGTATATAACGATGTTGACATTTATCTATTGGATGATCCCTTCAGTGCAGTGGATGCTCATACCACTTCAACTCTATCAAATAAGGAGGAGACATTACTACATAAGAGAGACTCAAAGACTTGCTAATATTGCTTGTCATAGTATGAAAAATTTGGTTTACCTCTGTATCAGATCTATAAAGATCTTAGAATGAGATCCAGACATATTAATGTGAAAATTTCTGTGCATATTGGATATAAACTATTTGAGTTTTGGGTTATCAAAGCTATAGATTGAGAACTACATGGATTGCTTGATAGGATGGCTGGCTCGATTTGTATATCAGGATTGCTAGCTTCTTTGTGGTGGTAGTGTGATATCAATTGGGAATTTCTACTCATTTCATGCTTCAAGAGGGAAATGAATTTCCCAATGATGGTGGTGATGAAAGAACCCAGCAAAAGCACAAAGAATAGCATAGTTGATTGAATAAAAAAATCAATTGTGTAAATACAAGTAACACACCCTACAAAGTGATGTCTTCTTGAATATTGATCAATATGAATGATTTTTAGGTTCTTGTGTTTTGATTCTTTAGGAATAGGAATTGATTCATTCAACTAAAATTGGTATTGTTGATTTTGATGGCACTTCTGTTCTCCAGCTTGATGATTGGGTGTTGTGCAGAAGTTACAAGAAAAATGGTCATTCTCAGAGAGTACAAGTGGTAGAACGAGATGAAATTGTGTCTTTTGCCTATATGAACCATACCATAAAAAAAAATTATGTATATATCATTTCACCATAGAAACCGTAAACAATTATTAGAGTGATAACTGCATCCTCAACGTATTCTCTTGCTTCTTTTATTTCTTCCCTCTTGCATTGAATTTTTTTGTAACTCGGTTGAACCCAAAAATCATCCTAAAGTTATATAGGTCAAAAAATTTCCTTAAGTCACAGTGTGGCTTCAAATTTAAACTTAAATACATATAAACAGAAGGTAAAGTCTCAATATTCGATTATATGAGCAGATTACATAGCTTATTCAGCTAGCACAAGACTAGACTTAACTACATTAGTCAAATATCTTTCCAACTTCAGTAACTACACCACAGTTCACATCGATTGACCGATGACTTGATCTCTACAGTTATTTACTTACTGTCCAACAAGGAGACCAACATGTTAATCATCTGGATTCTACAGCCGGGAGTGTGACTTGATAAATAATGAGAAACATACATATTGCAGCAATACAAAATGTGCACACAAAGATACTTCACTAATTCTTTATTCACAGGTACCTCTATTTATACACAAACACAATAGTGGAGTCCTGTTGAAAGATTCCAACTTCAACAACAACTAACCTCCCTATTTTAACTCATTAACCTACAACTAATCATCCTTAACAACATTTATACATGAGCTATTTGTAGTCTAAAACAGAATCCCTAAATAGCCTATTACATTTATGTATTGGAGAGTTATTCTCTAACATGATCAGCAATGAGAGCATAACAGAATTTATTTATTGCTCTAGTACAAACGAAGTTGAAATGAACTCTATGAATTGTTCAAAACAAAATTTTCGGAAATAATGTTTCCTGACTTGTTCTAAAATTGTACCCATGTTTTCTGGATAAGTTGCATTCTCTTCACTTTGGACAATGCTTCAAACCATAAACTTGCAGTCCTGTCTCCAAGACTATATGACAGAATGATTTTGAGACTTGCTTCAAGGTTTAATGGGTAAAAATATATAAACATTTCCATTATAATTTTATCAGGATCATTCATTTAAACAGGTTGGCTAATAGTATCAAATATGAGGTCAGCTAGTTGTTAACACTATTCAATACTGGAGTACAATTACAAAAGCACAGTAAGCTCAAGTAGAACTGCAAGATTATTGTGAAAGCCACCATAACTCCTTCCTTTTAGAATAGAATTTGAATTAATATTTATGGGATTGTTTGAAAAATGGTTGGAAATACATTGGACTTCACTCTTCTATTTCTGCCAAAGTGAGGAAGTTATGGAAGGTAAATTTCATCTACATGTCCAGAGTTGCACATAAACATTTTAGGATGGTTATCAGTGGCGCGTCCGTTATACTTAATTTTCAGTTGCAGATGACATTTTTTGTTATTTCACTGATAGTCTTCTCTGTGTGGATATTACAACACAGAACTCTGGCAGCTAATCATATTACAGCCATACCTCTCCATTGGACTAGATTTATGATACTTTTGGGATACCATTATGTGATAAGAAGCATTAAGAAAATTGATTCCCCTCAAGGAAGATCCAGGGCATTCGTAAGTGTGACGTTTAAGAGAAAATCAAGAATGAGTGGCACTTAACAAGTTGTTGAGACATCCACATGCATTTTTGTCCTCCAACGTCAAAGGAAATAGGAATTATAGATGATTATTAACATTGAGAAATTGTTCATTTGTGAGAAGCAAACTAGTGATCATATTAAAGTGGTCTAAATATTAAGCAATATTTATTTAAGAAGTCAACTAAGTGAACTCTTTGGAAAGTTAACTACTCTGATGAAGATGTCAAATTATTATTTTTTGTCTCTTAGCATGTTTTTAAAATGAAATGTGCAGTTGTTTTGAGTGGAGTGTATATATTTGACCAATATAATCTGAGAAAATGAGTCTATTTTTTTTATTCCTTGTGCTGATGTTATAATGAGCATTTTCACAAACTTGAGATAATACATTCACTAATGGAAGAGGGGAGTGTATAAACTTGAACAATATAATCTGAGAAAATGAGTTTGTTTTTTTTATTCCTTGTGATGAAGTTATAATGAGTATTTTCACCAACTTGAGATACATGTGCAATTTTCCTCCGACTACTCAGACTTGTGATTTGATCTTCATTGTTGTAATCAATCCTTTGCCTAAGCAAAGATTACAAATGCATGCTTGTCTTCTCTAAGGTCAGCCACTGGCCAGGCCATGTTTACAACCACAGATATACGCTGAGCCTCTGAAGTAATTGGCTATGCATCTGAAGATAAAATGGGCTTCCTTTTTGACAACTTTTTTTTATATCATTTTGGTCAATTGAACTCAAAATCTACACAATTGAGCATGACAGATATTCAAGGGAAACTACTCTGCTAGGGTCTAGTGCTTATGGAGATAGATCTAGATTATAGAAAAAATATTTATTTCTTCTTTGGAATGTTTTTTTATCTAAATTCATGGGGAGTGAGTGAAAGCAGGTTTGGAAATGTTATTAGGAGACCCACAAATTTTGAATGAGACATCGTTCTTTAGCTTTTATTCTTGTATGTTTCTTTCCAGATCAACACAGGTGAAAACTGATTGCAGTCTCTTTTGAATTAAGATAATTTACAAGGGAAAATCAATCAAGCATCTTGAATAATAAATCAGTGGGTTTCTTCTCAAAGAAAAAGTGAAGGATAGACCAGTGGCTCGAACTTTAATGAGAAGGATGGATCATGTAGGGAATAATGGAAAGTGCAACCTTTGTTAGTTTCCACCTTGTTGGTGTTGCCAAAACACCATAATAAGTGGTTTTGTTGGCACCTAAAGACATGCATGGAGATGTTTCTTGTTGCGAAGAGTTATATTACATCTTTGTAATGAAAATCCCTGTTTCAAAAGAACAAATATATTAAGTGTGTGGCTTTTGACTTAAGTTATTTTTAGGCATATGGTTGTCTTGTTCTTCAACTTCATAGTTGTAATCATAAGTGATAGGGCTGAAGCATCCTCTTTGGCCATTTAAAATTGCAGCACTTATGAGGGTGGGTGCCATTACATGGTTTGATAGTTGTAATCATAAGTGATAGGGCTGAAGCATCTTCTTTGGCCATTTAAAATTGCAGCACCTATCAGGGTGAACTGACCTACAAAAGGAAAATCAATCCAAGTGTTAATTTTAATGACTTAGCTACCTATGAGCCCTGCCTTTTGTGGAGACTGCTAGTCATATATGTAGATAGATCAATAGATGTTAATGTGAGAAACTAAACTACATTTTATCGAGTGAAGGAACGAATGCAAAGGATGTGTAGGCAGTGACTGTGCCTAGTATCTACAAGCTTTTTAGATATAAACTTGATTTTCATATCAAACTTGTCAGGCATATGCACCTTTTTGGAATGAAATCCAGAACTTGTCATCACGGAAGGAATAAGATTAGTTGGACTTCATGGAGAAAGAGGTGTGCTGAGGACTATAGTTGTACTATGTTTGCTAATGAAAATGGAATGAGAATATAGTATATCGGAGTAGGATCATGACATAATGAAAAGCTATAGCGGTAGAAGTTCCAGAATGAAAAGATATAGCAGTCAAAGCATACTCAATGTTCTCTAAACAGTGAACTTACACTGTTATATCTTCTCCTCCTTGCAATTTTACCAATGATCGCCAATTCATAGAGAACTTGCTTGGTCTTCTGACTAAACATGTATTGGTCACTTCGTTTTTGATATCCTCCAATGACTTGTTTTATTGTGATCAAGAATGACATTCTTACATTGCTTTCTCTAGCTCCAATTGAAATCAAAATCTACACAATTGAGCATGACAGATAGTCAAGGGAAACTTCTATCCGAGACTTTCTACAGAGCGGGAGCATGGCAGAAGGAAAAGATATAGCAATAAAAGTGCCAGAAGGAAAAGATATTGCAGTCAAACTGCACTCATTGTTCTCCCGAGAATGAGCTTTTACTAATATATATATTCCTCCTTGCAATTTTGCTAGTGATCAGCAATCCAAAGAACACTTGCCCAATCTTCTGATTAAACACGCACTGGTCACTTGGTTTGTGATCATCCACCCTTGCTTTCAATAATTTCCATTTACATGTCTCTATTCTTCCCCACTGTATGTCTTACGGTGTTTCCTTTGCAACATTAAGTGCAAATGCTAATTATATATTTCAGTTAATGCTCTTCTCATCGCTATTAATTACAATAGGCTAAAAATAGAATATTCAAGCATAGCGATGAGCAGTTAACAGCATACATCCTGCAGAAATTACAAAATGTAGGCATATCAATCATCACTCAAAGAAACAACAAAATTCAGACACAACATTGGACAATCATCAAAGGTGATAATTCCAACCCACCCTAACAGAATTATTTATACTAAATGTAGGCATATCAATCAGCACTCAAAGAAACAACGAAATGCAGACACAACAATGGACAATCATCAAAAGTGATATTTCCAACCCACCCTAACCGAATTGTTTATGTTTATATGATGCAATATGCATTAGTGTGATTCATACCAATTTTTCCAAAATTACTAACCTCCTAATTTCACATTAAATCGATGATATAAAGACACGGAACTGTACGGTCTGTACATAAAACTAAATTATGTAAAAATATACAACATGCAGAAAAGCAAGATGTAGATCACATTCGAATGACCCGTTATAAATAAGTGATCATAGATGACAATTCCAGTATGTAGAAACAAGATTATGCACGTTTGCTTGACTGTAATTCATTCCTTCGTTGAACAAATTGGTACCCAAGCCTTTTGTTGAAATGAGAACGTACGGCGCTACAACCCTCCCCAACGCAGAGAACAATATATTGCACTAACAAAGTGATGACTCAACAAAACTGATGAGCTCGTGAACCAAATGGTAGAACATTTAAAACCCACTAGGAAAGAAGCTTGATGTGTGTATCAATCTTTCAGGGCATCGCACTCAATATGCTTCTTTGCTTTCTTTTTCACTTGCAAATAATCATTTCCTTCACGTTCATTTTCCCGAGCAATAGAAGCCAATTTAGACTCAGCATTGCAAATTCTGTAAGTGCAATATATAACACTACCCTTCTTTTTAAGCTCCTGTTGAGCTATCATTTCACAAGTATACCCCTGCGGACAAATTGGTTTGGTCCACGAAGATTGACCAGCGCCAGCATTGACATGAACTGCAATAGAGAATATCATAGGCTTGAAACAACTTAACACCCTCTCCACCAATGCTTGCAGATCACAATCCTTAGGATCATAACCCATGGCTTCAAAACTTGCATAACTGAAACCATCTTCCGGAGTTACATGAATTGTAGATAAAGCAGGTCCTTCAATAGAATTCATGGAGTAGCCGCAAGGATCAAATTCAAAATCACAGACTTTCGCCCAAGGAAGAATTTTCGATATACCGGAATTAAGTGTCATTTCTGCCGCAGAATTAGAATGATGTTTGTAAAACAGCGAAGCACAGTTGCGATCAAGCTGAGTCATGCACATGTCCAATGTAAAAACTGGAGAAGACGCACCCTCCGATGCGAAATCATCAGAAGAAGCGGAGTAGATATGCCAGTTGTAACACGTTCCGGAATTTCCCATAACGTAAGCCATTCCACCAGATCCAAGAGCTCCAAAGTACTTATCCAGATATGACACTTCCTCAGAAAAGCTCCGGTGAGGAAATGGCTGTGCTCCGGGATGGATGAATGTTCCACGAGTGTATTTAACATTTTTTACAGAAAGAGACAGCCTGGTTGCATTGCTTAATATTGGAGGGATGGAAAGCAGCAGCTTGGTCGTCCCGCAGGTTTTGAGAATGATCTTGAATGGGTAAACAAAGAGACTAGACTCTGACAAGAGATATGAATCGAAATGTTCATTAGAGAGCTCAGAAACTATTTTGCATTCGGCTGCGTTGAGCATTTCATCCAATTGGGTTCTAGTGAGTGCCCTTAGGTCCCTGCCCTCTGATTCAGTAAAAAATGAAGATGTAAAAAACTCAATTTCTAACCGTTTTTCAAATCCTTCGAAACCAATTGCAGTCATCGGACTAGCAACCACTTCTTCACAAGCCATATCCATTTTGAATTGCAGCAGAGATGGAATACAAGACAAGGTAGCGCGTTGAGGGATAAGAATCTAATCTGACAGCCTTACAGACCTCCTCCTAGCGATCTAATTCTAAATCCTAAGTGCACAGTTGTTACTCTGAGAATATTAGGATGGCTCTCGGACGCACTGCACAGAAATGAAAACCAAAACCAGATGTGAGATTCTGTACAATAAAATATTCAGTAACAGTATTTAATAATGAAGATGCATACTATCTACAATTGCAGCTAAATGTATTCATGGTTTCCTAAAATAAACCAAACTTCCGTCGATCAATTCCTAATAGAGAAAGAAAAACCACGTTGGAGTAAGCAGCAGTGCGGAATTTGTGGATGCCACCGCGAGGTCGAACGTCTTCGGTCTTAAATCCCAGGGGAGTTTCGTACTGCGAATAATTACTATTAAACTTCTTCCTCCCACCTTTTGCGTCCATCACAACATTCGCCCTTTCTGAATTAACACAAAGCGAGCAACATCAGGAGTAAGCCCAACTGACGAAAACTATGGCATCTAAATAACAATCACAGAACACGCATTCCGCGCCGATTGAAAATCTGACCTTAAAGCGAAATAAATGTAAAACGAGAATCAGAGTTGTCCAAAACGTAAGCCCTCTGTTGCATCAGAGTTGTCCAAAACTTAAGCCCTCTGTTCCCTGAAGATCAGAGAAACAATGAACTCCGCGAGAAAGCCCTGTAAAAATAAGGGAAGGAAGATGCTGTCCTTCAATTGACAATTATAGAACCGATTGAATGCCCCTCAGCGAATTGTAACACTGCCATTGAAAGGTCAATGTGGCTATATATATAGAGGCCAGGAACATTTGGGCCGACGGGAGAATCTATATTAAGATAGTTCGTCTGTTAATAGAGTCACGTGACACCTTCAGCACAACCCTCTACCGCGGATTCCGCACGTTGGTGCTTTTGCCAACTGGCAGTGAGAGATTACTAGGTACTATGCTCTTATATTTAATTCAGAAATAATGTAAATTAAGAAAACACAATATATTTATTTTTAAAATTAATGTAAATTAAGAAAGTAGCGGGGAAAATTTTAGCGGCACGTTTTGAAAACTGGGCTTTTTCTTGGTTTTTTGGACTTTTTTTATCTATATATTTATTTGGAAAGAAAAGATATTGATATTCATATTCATATTGATACTAGTAATTATATCATTATTTAAAAGATAAAATTTTATACGGATTTTAAGTTTGTTTTTTAGATTATTTGATTATTTAATATCTTTATTCAATTAATTTTAAGTTTAGGTTATTATTTCATTAAGGGATTTTAATTGAAATTAGCTTATATTTTCAAGTTTAGTTGTTATCCTCAGAAATAGGGTTTTTGACGAAATAAGGATGGGAGTGGTATAAAGTTGAACATGGATCTCAATGATTTAGTATAGTTCATAACTAAAGATGCAATGATTGCATCACAAAGTTTGGCTATTTATCTTTGCAATCTCTTAAGCATGTCTAGGTTAAATGGTTGCAAATAAAATTATGAACACTTTAGCCTTTGCAAAGTCTATTTTTTGTTGAATATGGATCCTCTCTTGAGCATGTTTAGGTTAAATGGCTGCAAATAAAATTATGAACACTTTAGCCTCTACAAAGTCTATTTTTTGTTGAATATGGATCCTAATGATTTAGTATAGGTCATAAATAAAGATGCGATGATTGCAACACAAAGTTTGGTTATTTATCTTTTTTATGTGAGTGAGTGAGCTTTGATGTTTATTTTGGTTTTTTTTATAGACTTTTATTGAATTACTCAATAGCGTTTTAATGCAATTGAATGTAAGTCCTTGCAATGTGACCATTCAAGATTATCGTCTTAATGAATGGTGGGTAGAATTATGGGTAGTTCAATGATATGTACTAAATTTAGTACAACTTTGAATTTTATGTGACATGCACTATGTGGAATGTATTTTTTATTCTCCTTGAATGTAAAATACTTCTAATTTTTTAGGAAAAATAAAAAGACATCCTTATGTCCCTTGGTCTTAATTGCATATATGAATCTAGAGACCATAGTTTCATTACATTTAACTTATCATCATAGAAAAAAAACTCCCTTTAAATCTTTAGTATCATGCATTTTGTGATAATTTCCATATTGGCCCAGACTAGATCATCATAATATTTTCCATCTATCTAAATACTTTATAGGTTGAAAAACGTAGAGGAATCAACTTGGAAAATTGGGAAGGGGGGGGGGGGCATTTTCAAGCATCAAACAATTTTCTTTGAGGTTGCAAGGTCCAAAACACGTGCCCATAGCCCCAAGATTGATCTATACACCAAAACATTTCTAATCCTGTGAAATTTTCCTTAGTCAAAGCTTATATTCAAAACTTATGTCTCCTGGAAGTTGACCTACCTTATTAACGATTGTGGTACAATTAGATGTCACATCAGCCCCTATTAGTCACACATTTAGGGCTAGCCACTTGTGGAGAATATTGTAGAAGGTGGAAAACCTTATCACCATTAAGGGTTGTGGAAGTCAACAACCTACCCATCGATGGCTATCGACTAATGTTAAATATTGAACCAGTAGAAGGAGAATGGGTTTCATTCTTTTGCATTTTCATTGTTCCATAGTTACATAGAACACCTAATATTAGCATTCTTAGAGCATATTAGAGTATGAGGGGGAGGATCATGTAGTAGTTGTTTAGGCCATAGTGTCAAAATTTAACTCCATAGGAGTTCCCAATGCTTTATATCTGTGATTTTATAACTAAAGGAAACATAGAAGAGGATAGGCCTCACCTTTTAGTTATTTATTCTCCCGTATTAGCTTTCCAAAAGTGCGCATTCTATTCAATTATTCAGATGGCATTAATCTAGAATCTAAGGAGATAAAATATCCGAAATCTAATATATTAAAATATTATAAGATCTCCCATGTTGAATTTTCCCAATAGAAAATCCATGACTATTTGTAGATCATATCAATATTAGAGCAAATTTCTTCTAAGTGTCTGTGGGAAATTTTAGGATCTAGAATTTGGCTTAAGAAAAAAGTGGCAAACCCTAACCATGATAGATTATTCTTTTCACAACAACACTTGAGATCCAACATAAGAGATATTTGTGGGGCTGGAAGAGAAATCCATTGATATCTCTGATAATATAGCCTTCCTCGTCATTGTTTGCAAGCAAGCTTGAACCATTCAATGAGGTTGGAGGCTCTAACTCAAAGATCAGACTAGAGCATAAACCCTTAGATCATAGAGACCTAGAAAGAGTTGAGAAAAGAGCCTAAGAAATAGCAACCAAGTCCCAGTACCATTATCTATTTGCAATGATTTTTTAAACTAAAAGTGAAAGTGGATAGAATACCAAAGTGACATTGATGCATTTAATTCGAACCATTGGCTACGATAGTTTTAGGTCCATTTCAATTTCCACTACATAAAGGAGGATAAACAATTTTATTTTTCCATATTAATATTAGAGGACCATGCATTAACCTAGTGGGAATGTCACATGGAGACACTTATGGTGGAGGGTGATCTAAAAACTAAGTGGGAGGATTTCAAAACCCTTATGAAATCCTAATTCTACCCTATTGGATATGTATAGGACTAATGGACCCAATAACATTATTTCAAGCAAAGAAACAATATAGTGTGCAAGAGTACACCACTGAATTATAAAAAAATTGGATATGTTGTTGGGTAACTCTACCAAGAACCTAGATGTACTTCTTAAGTATTTGGGGGGTCTACATAGTCATTTATGAAAGAAAATGTTTCTCTCCAAATATAGGAAAATTGATTAGACATGTGTACATGCATCATACTTGGAAAATATAAGTCATAAAAAGGGTATCGAAGTGGTTCCAAATAGAAAGAGCACCCAAAAAATTCCAAGAAGAGAGAATAAAGGGAAAGGGAAAGACAAAAAGACAATAGTAATTGTAGATCTTGCAAGCAAACATTGTAACCATTACAATATTAATGGTCAGATTGAAGAAAAGTGTTGGAAACTACATCTAGAGATGAACCTTAAAAATGCTTAGAAAGGTGCAAAGAAAAGGAGCCTTGCAACCACAAATTCAAGCAATTAGTTAGAAAGTAGGTCAAATGTGGTTGAGAGTATTCCCTGCACTTGAATGTGGAAGGAATTCAATATGAGTAGCCCTCATTGCAAGGAATATAAGGAGATGAAAAAACCATTCCATATCAATATTTAGGTCAAGAAAACCAAGATAGATTCCCCATTTCATTCTAGTTCACAATCCAATCTCATAGCATCTAACATAATCAACAAGGTTAGGTCAAAGGTTCAAAAATATCAAAGCCCATGCTTGTTGGTGTGGGTGAACAAGGTTAAATAAATCCAAGTCAAGAAACAGTGTAAGATCAAATCTTCTATTAGTGCAAAGTTTATTGATGAAATTTAGTTAAATGTAGCACCCCTTGATGTGAATGGTGTAGTTTTTAGAATTCCTTACATGTATATGAGGGATGCAACCTTCATTCAAATATCTAACCAATATGACCTGATAAAGGATGACAATTATTATATACTTAATGAATACAAAGGTAAATCTAATATCTCAGTAGTAAGTGCTAACCAAGCCAAGAAGTTTATTAGTTTTAGTAAGAAATAAGTTTTGGTTTTAATGAAAGGGAATAGACAAGGAAATGAATTAATAAAGGAAAAGGCATCCATGGGGTGATGCACTAAAGGCATATAAAGGGGTGCTCCAAGAGCCTAAGGGGATGCCACCTAAGAGGGAAGTGACACACAAGATAGATTTATTGCCTAGCTCCCCATTAACATATATTGGGTTGCATAGAACATATGTTCTAGGAGTAGATAAAGTGAGTGGTTCAACAAAGCACCACATCGTGTGGGTTTCATATCATTATCATTCCCAAGAAGGATGGGACTTAGAAGATGTGTATTAACTACAGGGATTTTTCCAAAAGGGTTACACTCTAGAATCAATAACCTCTACCTAAGATCAATGATATAGTGGGTCAGTTGTATCATGTGAAGTACTTCACAACATTAGATTTCAAATCATGATACCACCAAGAACGTGTCAAATGAGAATACAACTAAGAGAAAACCTTCAAGAAAAGGAAAGGTTTGTACAAATAGTTGGTTGTGCCATTTTTTAATGTAACAAATTAGCTACAGTTATGATGCTAATGAACGACATATTACACCCATAGTTTGATACATTTATTATAGTATATTTGGATGATATATTAGTTTCTATATCTACTTAGGAGGAACACATCTCACATCTCATGCCAATGTTGGATATTATAAGGAAGCACTAGTTGATATAACTTCAATAGATTTGGTTTTTCTCAAAGGTCATTACTGTATTTTGGATGTGTGATGAGTGGTGGGCACATAGTTCTTACTCATTGAACATATGAAATAGCATGTTTGTTAATAGGATATTAAATATTACCTCTAATTTTCTAGATATAAATAAATACCTCCCAAAATCCTTTTGTTGAACTGACCCCACAACCCAAGTACATATTTCCAATAAAAAGAGTCATTGTTTTTACTACATATTCCCTAATTTTACAAAATACCCCATTTATATTTCCTAATACTTATAAAATCCATATACCTCAAATCCCAACCCCCATTACCTAAAATATATTGACTTTCTTTTTCTCAATTTAAAAAATTCCCTTTATGAATGAATGTTATAAGATATTTGACAAGATGAAGCCCCCATGGTGGAAGTGAACTCATGAGAGATCCCAAAAATATAGAGACCATCATAAAATTCCCAATTCCTATTAAGGCATAGAGGTTAAGATAAACGTTGGGTCAACATAGTACCCATAAAAGTTCATAGCATCATTTTTAGTAGTAGTTACACGACCCCATGTCGTTATAGTTAGTAAGAGTTACAATAGTTACACCACTCCATTCTTATGATGTGATATTCAACAAAGGAAAGGAATTCCTGAGATACATAGCCACGGGACATGTGGAGTATAATGGGGTTTGTGTGAAGAACCTATATAAGCTGGATGTGGAATACTGTGTTGCATTATGCACAAAGGAAGAGAAGGTGTAGCGCTGTGATGTTGGTGAACTTTGGCATAGAAGACTTGGAAATTTGCATCATGGTACCTTGGATATTATGCAGCAAATAACCATTGGCCTCCCCAAAGAAGCACTTGAGCAGCAGGATGTATGCAAAGGATGTACCTTGGGGAAGTACAAAAAATCCACATTCCATGATCAGGACAACAAAGCACATGCAATCTTGGAAAGGATCCACTCTAATATATGTGGACCTTGCTCGACAGCCTCCACTTCTAGGCACAAACATTTTGTCATTTTTATTGGCAATTTCCTGCGAAAGTGTTGTATCTTCTTCATGTGGAAAAAAGACGAGAGATTCTCCAAGTTTGTAGAATTTAAGGCACTGGTTTTGAAAGAAACCGAGAAGAAGGTGAAGGCTCTCAAAAGAGATAATGGAGATGAGTACGTGTCGAATAAATTTAAAAAATTATGTGCAAAAGAAGGCATTTGATGAGAGTTGATAGCACCCCACAACCCACAACATAATGGGGTGGTTCACAGAAAGAATCATAGCATTATGGGAGTAGCGAGGGTGATTCTTCATATGATTACACCGAAGGAGGTTTCCTTGGGGAGGAAGCTGGATGTGTTGCACTTCAAGATTTTTGGAGCCTCTGCTTACTTCCATGTCTCAAAATAATCAAGGAAGAAGCTTGATTCGATAGCAGAGTTTGGGGTATTTGTGGGTTACATAGAAAATCTCCACAACTACTGTGTGTACTTGCCATCCCTCAGAATGAAAGTTGTGTGAAGGGATGTAAAGTTTGATGAGGAGAAAGCAATGTGGTGCTCTCTTGAGGGGGAGATTCAGATCCCACTAGAAGAGGAGCTTTTAGCTCCAAAAGAAGAACCTCAAGAAGTTGTGGAGTAGCCACAAATTGAGGAGTAGAGAGTGGAGACAACCACTCAAGCAGAACCATCTAGAGAAGGTAGAAAAAGGACTAGGGAAGTTGAGATATTTATGTAGGATGCAAGGGAGAATGTGGGTGCTCCTTCAAATCAACGTAGGTAGAGAAGGTCACATGATCGATACACTAGCTACATGGATCTAATGACTGAGCTTGTTGATATTGAGCCATCCTCTTTCGAGGAAGAAGTAGAGTAGCCTATATGGGTTGATGCAATGGTGGAGGAATACAAATCCATTGTAAAAAAAAGTGTTTGGGAAATGGTCCCACTACCAGTAGATAAATCAGTTCTTGATTTGAGATGGATCTTCAAGGTCAAGCACATATCAAATGGAAGCATATAGAAGTATGACGCTCAATTTCTGGACAAGGAGTACTCTCAAGTTGAGCAAATTGACCTTTGCTCTTATTACAAGGTACTCATCCATTAGATAAATTCTTGCTATCTTTGGGTAGATGGGGTGGAAGATCCACCAAATGGATGTGAAAACAACATTTATCAATGGGGTTATTAAGGAGGAGGTGTACATCAAGAAACCAAAATGATTTGAGACATTCGATTGGGAGTCTCATCTGTGCAGACTCACATGAGCATTGTACAATCTCAAATAAGCACCTGGTGCTTGGTACACCAGGAGTGACAGTTATCTCACCATTTTGGGCTTCACCAAAAGTGAAGCAAATGCAAACCTCTATCATATCTTAGTAGAAGGTAAATTACTTATTATTGTCTTATATGATGATGATTTAATTTTAATTGGTGATGAAAAAATGACTATATATTGCAAGGACTTCCTTGTAAGGGAGTTTGAAATGAAAGGCATGGGTCCCATGCACTACTTCCTCAGTTTGGAAGTATGGCAAGGTATGCAAACGAGATCATATAGAGATCTACATGGAGAGTTGCAAACCCATGGAGACACCTCTAGCAACCAACTGGATGAATGAGGATGCCACTTCAGGTGAAGAAGTGGATACTACAATTTGTTGACATTGAGTGGGTTCACTAATGTATCTTCTGAGCACATGACTAGATATGTGTTATGTAGTCAACCAGCTGAGCCAAGATATAGTTAGGCCAACCAAATTATTTTGGAAGGTAGCTAAACATGTTCTACGATACCTAAGAGGCACTACCTAGTTTGGACTATGGTACAGATGGATAGAGGGAGTGAAGTTGTTTGGATTCACAGATGCAGATTGGGGAAGGAGTCCATCAGAATGAAAAAGTATATCGGATTTAATTTTTAGTGTTGTGATTGCAGTTGTTTCCTAGTACAACAGGAAGTAAATATGTGTGGCGCTCAGCTCAGAAAAAGAAAAATACATGGTTGTAACTCAAGATGATGGTTCCAAGTGTGATCTATTTTTTTAATCATAGTTGCATCGATCTCTTTGAGAATATTTTTTTTCACGATTGATCCAAGCATATAGATATTTAGTATCACCATTTACAAGATTGTGTGGAGAGGTGGATAATGTTGCTATAATACATTTCGACAAAGGAACAAGATGGTAACATTTTGACAAAGGCATTTTCAAGAGGGAAGTTTGAGTTCCACGGGTGTAGGATACGAGTGGTGGATAATTCCTTTCTTGTTGAGAGGGAGTGTTGTAAAATGCAACAAGAAATTTTGAGTTTTATTTTTCCTTGATTAAATTTAGAAAAAATTGAATTTCCACATCAACAAACAATTTGGATGTAGTTAACTTGTGTGACTTGTCTTATGTCTCCTATTTTACTTAGTAAATTTGAGTTGCAGGAGTTAGAGTTCATTTAAGCATGTTTTTTTGATAATTCGTAGCAATCAAAGTCAGTTATCTCAAGTTGTTTTCAGTTAAAATAGTTCCAATTGTTGGAGGAACAAGTGGAAGGTCAATTGTGTAGTGGGACTTCAGTCAAATTGAGTGATCATCTAGTTAACTAATCAATCAGACCAAAATATCTAGTGCATGCAGATAATTCGAGTTCCCCAACCGTGGTGGAGTTTCCAAGGTAATGTAACATTAGTTCCATACTAGTGTTAGGTATATAGGTGTTGCATGCAGTCTGATGATCAACCTTGGGAATTACGCAATCCTAAATAACAGGGGCCTAATTTCTTAGGAATTGTGCAATAAAATTGACTAAGTATGGTTCAGATCTTCTCAGTGAGAAGAGAGATAGGTTATGCACTTGCAGGTTATGCTTAGTTGAGCAAAGCAATTTTAATACATATCTATTCATAAAAATAATGCAGGTAGACATTGGGGTTTTTAGTAGATTTCTTTCCCTAGGAAAGATACTGTGATCATGTGTGTAAATTCTTATTTCATGTCTAAAATATTTGGTCTAAATTGCTAATTGACTTCCGTAGAGTAGTAGAGTAGGTTTGTGTGTTATGATTTTGATTAAAAATTCATGAGAAGTTGCCAATCTACACCATAATTTATACATGCATCTTTCCTCATAATTGTAGGTGGGAAGTGATCATTCTCCATATTCATAAGCTTCTAATCCCTGGGAGATATTTACTAGCTCTATCATGCACACACACATTTACATATACAAACATTGGCTAGAAAAATGCCCCAATAGAAACACTAAGAATGGGACATTTTTCCAGAGCCTAAAACTACCAGTTTCCTACCATATACCGTTACATTTACAAAGACCCACTTGGCCTATACTAAAACAAACTAACTCAACAAAATGGAAATGGGACACATGGAAAATTACAACCCACATTATTACTTTGTTCAAACATAAAATCTCTTCTAGAATTTACATGGACCCTCTTAGTTTGGAAAACATGGGCCTGATTCTCATGCATCAAACTCCCCAGGTAGAATTGTTTTGCCTTTAGGTCAAATTCCTTCAGTTTGTGAGACCCTATAGGGTCCCAAACTTTATGTTGCAGTTTCCCACTTTGCTTGCCTTGTTGGCTTATTGTTACATTCAGTTATCCTAGATCCCATACCTTACTTTTTAGTTATCTATATGCTTGATCATGCCACTTCTTCAGTCATGAATTCTTCCTGCCAGTATCCCAAGTTTCATTTGGTTATGCTCCCTTACATTGTTGAGAAAATATTGCAAACTCAGCAGATGTTGGTTGTCCTTCTCCTTCCATGATCCCATATTTTTTTTTGAATTTATATCACCTTCTCCATGTTGTTGTAGTCCTTTATTGCTAGCCAAGTGTTGAATCTAATCATCATTTTGTCATCACTATATCATTTCCCATATACTCCCTTCATCATGATTTCCTCAACCTCTAGGTACACTCCACACTCTTTACGAAACAGGTTGTTTACACCAGTCAATCTTATCAGTGTCTGCAGGATCTCAATCTTCACCTCATAATATGATCTCCACTCTTCTACATCCTCATAGCTATAAATAAAATACATAATTCAGAATAGTTGCCAAGTCCCTATTACTGTTTGTTTCCTTGTACTCATTAATTGCAAAAGAAACAAATTCTCCTAAGACACAATAATCTCATCATTCTTTTCTTCTCCTTTTTCTTCTAACAACACCTGTTGTTCACCCCCTGCATCCTCAGTTATGCTTCCAACAATCTACTTTTCATTTAAATCCTTTGAAGCTTTAAACACCTCAGCTTCATTCAATGCATTATTCACACATTCTTCTTGAGAGAACTCTACATATCCTTTTGTGATATTTCTTTGAGGTTGTCCACCTACTACATTAGCTTCCTTTGTTGTTCCTCATCAACATAATTCATCTCCTCCTGAGGTTTTTGTTGGTATGATTACACCAAAGGAGGTTTTCTCGAGGAGGAAGTCAGACACATTGCACTTCAGGATTTTTGGAGCCTCTATTTACTACCATGTCTCCAAATAATCAAGGAAGAATATTGAGCTGATAGTAGAGTTTGGTGTATTTTTGGGTTACAGAGAAAATATCCACAACAACCGTGAGTACTTGCAATCCCTCAGAATGACAGTTGTGTGAAGGGATGTAAAGTTTAATGAGGAGAAAGAAATGTGGTGCTCTCTGGGCAGGGGGATTTAGATCCCACTAGAAGAGGAATTTTTAGCTCCAAAAGAAGAACCTCAAGAAGTTGTGGAGTAACCAAAAATTGAGGAGTAGAGAGTGTAGATAACCACTCAAGCAAAACCATCTAGAGAGGGAAGAAAAAGGATCAGGGAAACTGAGATATTTATGCACGATGCGAGGGAGAATGTGGGTGCTCCTTCAAATCAACGCAGGTAGAGAAGGTCACCTGATCGATACACTTGCTACATGTCTCTAATGACTGAGCTTGTAGAGATTGAGTGATGAAAGGAGATTTTGGGGGTAAACCAATATCCCCTTTCATTTACAATTTCGATCTTGAGGCCTATGGGTTATGGCTCACAAACCTACCAAAAGCATTATTCATGGTCTTAGTCTTTAAAAACCCTGAACCATTCAACTATCGAGATACATGGATGCGCATGGGAATACACAGAAGCTCCGCTCTAAACCCTTTAACTGGACTTCAAAAACATTACGGCCCCAACTATAAAATTTCAGGTCCGTTCCTCTAACATTTCAAACAGTGCTACTCCAAACTCCAAAATGCCCTATCTCTGATCTTCGATCGGCCTGATCTCGAATCGTCGATCGATGCTTATCACTATCAGAATATCGACATTCCATTACACCATCTGCTAGCCCTTCATCTCTTAAATTTACTATCAGCGATTAGATCACGACCGTTGATCCGGATTCTTGATCCGATGGTCCACGCTGAATCGCACAACTACTATCACTATAGTTCAATGGCGAGTCCGATAACTTACAAAGGGTTTCGCCGATGAGATATATCGACAATCGCTTATCGTAATCCCTTAAAGCATGAAGTTCACCCCTTGTAAACGAAAGTTTAGGATGCGATATGAATGAGTTACTCTGCAGCGATTCCATCTGGGTCGTTGATCTTCTAGATCTAATGGTTCTTGTGCATCAATTCTTCATTTCCTCTTGGACTTGGTTCCACTTGCAATTGATGGATTTTACGTTAAAATCATGGTTCTCTGCCATGCTCTGTCTTCGCACAAGATGCTCATATATAAAAATATTTCGTTAATTAGTGGATCACCATTGATCTATCTCGTCTCTATACCATATTGAACACGCAGGTTCATCATATATAAAACACATTGGATAAAATCACTGAAAGGATCTGATCAAATCCTCTCCATGAATCACTCAACTGTCCCTAATTCTCTCTATATGCATACATATGTGGTAGATTACATTTAATAAAGTCTTCTAGAGACTTATCGCTTCCATCATTTTAGCAATATTTTAACAAAATTTCCCCTATTTTTCTCTGATGGTCCACGTCCTCTTCCTTGCTCCGCTTTGGATTCCTTCTTTAATTATGAGTGCTTGGATGCTACTGCATTAGACTCCCGAGGCACAAAAATTTATGACCTCCTAGTCACATGCTTCTCCTTGTCCTTAGCAATTCTACCCACTTCTCAGTGGAACTGCCTTCATGATCTTCTGTGAGCTGCAACCAACCTCTACAGTAATAGTCTTCCTCTGCTACATAATATCTCACCAAGCTTTCTCCTCTCAGCTTAGTCTTTTGGCATCCTTCTGGTTTTCTCCTCTCTGGAACCACTTGAGAACTCCATGCTCTAGGCTTGTTGCAAGTCTTCTCACCTTTCGTGTTTATTCGCTGCACAATAGTAAGACCATAAACTCTCCAGCTTTAAACAATTGTAGCTCCTTCTTCTGCTTGCACTCTTCTTCCTTCTCGTAGGAATTCCTTTCGCTGCTCTAATACCAAATGCTGAAAGGATATTTTTGAGGTAAACCAATATCCCCTTTCATCTACAATTTCGATCCTGAGGCCTGTAGGTTATGGCCCACAAAACTATTAGAAGTATTATTTGTGGCCTTAGCCTTTAAAAACCTAGAACCATTCAAATATCGGGATACATGGATGCACATGGGAATACGCAGAAACTCTGCTCCAAACCCTTTAAGTGGACTTCAAAAACATTACGGCCCCAACTATAAAATGTTGGGTCTTCTCCTCTAACATTTCCAACAGTGCTACTCATCTGAAAAACGAAACGCTCGATCTCTGATCTCCAATTGGCCCAATCTCTGATCACTGGTCGGTGCTTACCGCTATCGACATATCAGAATTCCATTACACTGTTTGCTAGCCCTTCAACTCTCCAATTTGCGATCAACGATTAGATCGTGGAAATAGATCCTGATTCTCAATCCAACAGTCCACGCTAAATCATGCAATGGCTATCACTATAGTTTAATGACCAGTCTGATAACTTAGAAATGGTTCTGTCGATGTGATATATCGGCGATCGCTTATCACCATCCCTTAAAGCATTAGTCCGCCCCTTGTAAACGAAAGTTGTTGATGCGATATGAATGAGTTACTCCGCAACGATTCCATCTGGGCCGTTGATCTTCCAAATCTAATGGTTCTTGTCCATCAATTATTCATTTCCTCTTGGACTTGGTTCTGCTTGCTATTGATAGATTTTACATTAAAATCATGGTTCTCTGCCATACTCTGTCTTCACACAAGATGCTCATATATAACAATATTTCATTAATCAGTGGATTTCCATCAATCCTTAAGTGATCAATGGTTGATCGAACCTGCAATGCATAATATTCAGACTATTTATGAAATATACGCAACACATCAATTCAACACAAAGCACACTTTCATTATTCACAGTATGATTACAAGCTAAGGCATTTCAGCCTTAGAACGAGTTCTCTCTCGATTACATTCTTCTCACTCGGGTTTACATAAATCCCTATCTATCACTCTATCTTGTGTCTATACCCTATTGAACACGTAGGTTCATCATATATAAAACACATTGGATCAGATCACTAAAAGGATCCGATGAAATCCTCTCCATGAATCACTCAATTGTCCCTAATTATCTCTACATGCATGCATATGTGGCAAATTACATTTAATAAAGTCTTCTAAAGACTTATTGCTTCCATCATTTTCACCCTATTTTAACATAATTTCCCCTGTTTTGCTCCAATGGTCCATGTCCTCTTCCTTTCTCCGCTTTGGATTCCTTCTTTAATTATGAGTGCTCGGATGCTCCTACATCATTGAGCCATCCTCTTTCGAGGAATAAGTAGAGCAACATATATGGGTTGATGTAATGGTGGAGGAATACAAATCTATTATAAATAAAAGTGTTTGGGAAATGGTCCCAATACCAACAGATAAATTAGTTGTGGGTTTGAGATGGATCTTCAAGGTGAAGTAGGCAACAGATGGAAGCATATAGAAGTATGAGCCCAAATTTACGGCCAAGGAGTACTCTCAAGTTGAGGGAATTGACTGTGAGGAGACCTTTTCTCTTGTAGCAAGGTACTTATCCATTAGATTAATTCTTGTTATAACTGTGATGATGGGGTGGAAGATCCACCAAATGGATGTAAAAACAACATTTCTCATTAGGGTTGTTAAGGAGGAGGTGTGCATTGAGAAAACAAAAGGATTTAAGACATTTTATCACGAGTCTCGTGTGTACATATTCAAGAGAGATTTGCACAGTCCCAAATAAGCACCCCGTGATTCGTACACCAGGAGTGACAGTTATATCAGATTCACCAAAAGTGAGGCGGATGTAAAGCTCTATCATATCTTGGTAGAAGGTAAATTACTTATTGTTGTCTTATATGATGATGATTTGATTTTAACTTGTGATGAAAAACTGATTAGATATTGCAAGGAGGACCTTGCAAGGGAGTTTGAAATGAAAGACATGGGTCCCATGCACTACTTCCTTAGTTTGGAAGTATGGAAAGGTATGCAAACAAGATACTACAGAGATCTGCACGGAGATTTGTAAACCCATGGAGACACCTCTACTGACCAATCAGATGAATGGGAATGCCACTTTAGGTGAATAAGTGGATGCTACAATTTATTGACATCTAGTGGTTTCACTAATATATATTGTGAACACACGACTAGATATGTGTTATGTAGTCAACCAGCTGAGCCAAGTTATGGTTAGGCCTACCAAATTATTTTGGAAGGCATCGAAGTATGTTATATGGTACCTTAGAGGCACTACCCAGTTTATACTATGATACAAATGGATAGAGGGAGTGAAGTTGTATGGCTTAATAGATGTAGATAGGGCAATGAGTCCATTAGAATGAAAATGTATATCAGATGAAATTTTCATTGTTGGGTTTGCATTTGTTTCCTAGTATATAAGGAAGCAAATATTTTTGGTTCTCAGCTCAGAAAAAGAAAAATACATGGTCGCAAGTCAAGAAACATGTTACATGATCTAGATGAGAAAGGTACTTGTTGGATTATTTGGTTAGATGATGGATCCAAGTGTGATCTATTGTGTTAACCATAGTTGCATCAAGCTCTCTCAAAATCCTTTTTCTCACGATTGATCCAAGCATATAGATATCTAGTATCATCATTTACGTGACTGTGTGAAGAGGTGGATAATGTTGCTACAATACATTTCGACAAAGGAACAAGATGCTGACATTTTGACAAAGGCATTTTCAAGAGGGAAGTTCGAGTTCCACGGATGTAGGATACAGGTGGTTGATAATCCCTTTCTTGTTGAGAGGGAGTGTTGAAAAATGCAGCAAGAAATTCTAAATTTTATTTTTCCTTGATTAATTTGAGAAAGAATTAATTTTCCACATCAACAGAAAACTTGGATGTAGTTAACCTGTGTGACATGGCTTATGTATCCTATTTTACTTAGTAAATTCGAGTTTCAGGAGTTAGAGTTCAGTTAAGCATGTGTAATTGCTAATTTTTAGCAATCAAAGTTAGTTATCTCAAGTTGTTTTTAGTTAAACTAGTTCCAACTATTTGAGGAACTAGTGGAAAGTCAATTGTGAAGTGGGACTTCAGTCAAAATCATTGATCATCTACTTAACTAATTAATTAGACCAAAATAGCTAGTGCATGCAAATAATTTGAGTTCCCAACCGTGGTGGAGATTCCAAGGTAATGCAACATTAGTTCCAAACTAGTCTTAAGTATAAAGTTGTTGCATGCAGTCTGATGATCGAGCTTGGGAATTACACAACCCTAAATAAAAAGGGCCTAATTTCTTAGGAATTGTTCAAGGAAATTGACTAAGTATGGGTCATAGCTTCTCAGTGAGTAGAGAGATAGGTTATTCACTTGCGTGTTATGCTCAATTGAGAAAATCAATTGTAATATATCTTTATTCTTCAGAATAATGCAAGTAGACATTGGGGTTTTTGGAAGATTTCTTTCCCCAGAAAAAATATTGTGTGCTTGTGTGTAAATTATTATTGTATGTCTAAAATATTTGTTTTAAAATATAGCAGTAGAGTAGGTTAGTGTCTTGTGATTTTGATTAAAACTTCATGAGAAGTTGAAAATCTACAACATATTTTCTAAATGCATCTTTCCTCATAATTGCATCTTGGAAGTGATCGTTATCCATATTCATAAGCTTGTAATCCCTTGGAGACATCTACTAGCTCTATCACGCATACACACATTTACATATACAAACATTGGGGGTCCAAGTGGAATTGGCGGGTGGCCACCAATATCCACATGGATCATTCCTCCCCCCTTAGGAAGCAATGGTCCCCATTGCAATGAGTTCCTCCATGAGATGGGGAAATTTCTACTGAACTTGGCCCCTAGTGAGCCACTTGCCCTGGTGAAGGAGTTGGCCTGCTTTGAATGGGACATTTTTAAGGAGCCTAAAACTACCCGATTCCTACCATATACCATTACATTTACAAAGACCCACTTGGCCTATACTAAAACAAACTAACTCAACAAAATGGAAATGGGACACATGGAAAATTACAATCCACATTCCTAATCTATTTAGAAAGAAAATCTCTTCTAGAATTTACATGGCCTCTCTTAGTTTGCAAAACATGGAGCTGATACTCATGCATCAAACTCCCCAGGAAGAAAATTTTTGACCTCCATGTCAAATTCCTTCAATTTGCAAGACCCTGTAGGGTCCCAAACTTTATGCTCCAGTTTCCCACTTTGCTTGCCTTGTTAGCTTATTGTTGCATTCATTTCTCCTGGATCCCATAACTTACTTTGTAGTTATCCATATGCTTGATCATGCTATTGCTTCAATACTGAAATTAGTCTACCATTATCCCAAGTTTCATTTTGTTATGCTCCCTTACCTTGTTGAGATAATATTGCAAAGTTAGCAGATGTTGGTTGTCCTTCTCCTTCCACAATCCCATATTTTGTTTGTAGTTATCTCACCTTCTCCACATTGTTGCAGTCCTTTCTTGTTAGCCAAGTGTTGAATCTAATCATCATTTTTTCATCACTGTATCATTTCCTAGATACTCCCTTCATCAAGATCATGATTTCCTCAACCTCCAGGTACACTCCACACTCTTGATGGAACATGTTGTTTACACTAGTCAATCTTGTCACTGTTTATAGGATCCCAATCTTCACCTCATAATATGATCTCCATTCATATGCATCCTCATAGCTGTAAATAAAATACATAATCCAAAATAGTTGGCAAGTCACTATTTCTTTTTGTTTCCTTTTACTCATTCCTTGAGGATTTTCCATCAATTAAATATTAAATTTGTCTCTCTCGAACAACTTAGTACTCCCATTCTCACTTTGGGCTGGTTTTCCATTCTTCTCTCCTGCAAGACTTGCATTCCCATGAAATTCATCAATATTAAACACAAAAGGCCTTTTTAGCTTCACCTAGTTCTTTTTCCATCCATTCCTTTATTAGATTTACCTGCTTATCACCATCATTGGTTTGTAGTTACTTTTTTTGTTCTAGACTTTCCATACAGTCCATGAGACTTCCAGGAAATCTCTCTTCATCCTGTTTTCTAAGAATGTCTCCCACATTCATGAGATATTATGATGGTTCCCATTTATCATCATGATTATGTCCTGAACATGAAAATTACTATTTTTTTTAAAAAACATCAAGTCCTTGAGCCTCTATTGGGGCTCCTTACATCACTTTCTAGTTTGGACTTCTCTCATAATCCAAGAGACTTTCCACCAATATTCTTTCCTTATCTCTAATCAGTGATCCCCCTTATACTTCTTTTTTGCACTCGATTGCTCTTATATTTTCTTCTTTCATCAAATATTTGATCAATGTCCTCATCCTCTACTTCCCTAGCTCTCTGGATTTAGGGGATTTCTTCTTAAAAATATTATGTTTGACACATAAATTGAACCTCCTAATTAATTCTTGTCTATGGTATTCTTCCCTACTTTGTATAAGCTACATCAATACATCAATGTATGCCATCAACTCAATCATCTCCCTTCAAACTATTCATTTTTCTTGGTTTCATTCTCGCCTTTGTTGTGGCTTTTCTTTGAACCTTGATTATGGCCATCAATAGTCTTCTCTTTTCCTCCCTTTTGTGAGCCTTCTCCTTCCCACTATGAACTGTAGAAAATCCATTGTAATAAGTCTGATCCATTTCTTGTTACTTGAACATCTCACCTCCTCTCTGTTCTTGGTGTTTTTCTGGTTCTCTCCACTCAAACCTCTTCAACACTCCTTACTTCTCTTTGGTTGTTGTACCTCCTTCTCACCTCTTAATAAATTCACTTGTTCTCTCCTCTTGGGGATCTCTTGTCCTCTTCAGTCTTCAACTATAATCGGGTTCTGTTGTAGTCTTCTAGCTACAGGTTCTTTTCTTCCATAGTATTGAGAACACTAATGGTTCTATCCTCAAATATTATCATAGTAACACTGCTACCAAATTCCTTATCAAAAAAAAATTCAAAGACCAGAGTTACGTCCTCATCATATGAATCTTTTCCTCTTTCCTGGATGTATTCTACTCCAAAAAATACTTTAACAACTCCTCTTTAGTTCAGTGTTTCTCTGTCTCCTTCTAATGCAAATTCCTACCTTCTCTGCCACACGTCTCTTCACTATCTCGGCCCATTCATTTGCATTGCTTTTATAAAATGAGACATCTTGGGTTTTTCTCCCTATTCCACAAGACTTTTCTTCCTTAGTCTTTGGAAATCCTAGTTGCAATTTCCCTTTTAATGTCCGAAAACTCTAATACCAATATGACGACAAACCCCTACAACATCCTACCAAATAAACCTAGGACTATGTTTTCAATTATTAGTGTGGCATCATCTTTCTCCTTTTCTTCTCTTAACTTCAAACCCCACGCATCTATGTCCTTATTTTGTCGATGGAAACACTTATTCAATTTATGAAGTTGGACTCTCCTTATTCACTAAGCTAGATTCGTAAATTAACAACAAACTATTATCTTTCATCTTTTCCCATTTAATAATGGCATGATTCCCAAAATATGTGGGTCCAAATGGAGTGATCAAGAGGTCGAGTTTTATTTACCTCTTCCTTTTCTCCTAGAGGCTGACCTTCACTTGAAGTCTGGTTTGGGTAAAATTTGATTTTCCCCTTTAGTGTAGTCAACAAAGATGAAGGATCAACCTCTGAATAGTCACGGTTAGTTTTCTTACTTCCTTATGTAATAATGGACCTAATTTTCTTAATCCCAACTGGTCCAACATGCTAGCATTTGCAACTTTAATGGAACACGCTAAAACTGATAATTAACCAAGGCTAACTCTTTTATGGGCTCACTAGCCAGTGAATTCTAAATTCAAACCACTCCTCCTTTACATAATTCCTTCCAATTAAATCGAAGTTGTTAAACCATACATATGGTTATAGATGGTTTGAGGAACCAGGACTTACTCATCCCCACACTCTCTTGATTATTTTACACTTTAAGATTCAAATTCAAAGAATACACCAAAGTGACATTGTGTTTGGTATCATGCAACCTTGATAATTGAACATTATTCCTTGTTGGAGTTTAATGTGATGTTATCTACAATTTAGTTTACCAAGATTTCTCCTCGTGGGACATGGAGTAAAATATTCTTGCAAATCAATTCCTAATTAAAGAAAGAGTTGAAGGCAAGTTCCAACCATATGGACAGAGCTCCTTTTCTCATTTTGCTTCTCCAACCATACATAACAATGGAGACTAGATCAAAATATTCCTTTATCCAAATTTTATGCTGAACAAATTACATTTTAGAGAGAGCATACCAAAGAAACCATACACATAAATAGAGAGATTTAAAAATGCATTATTCATTCTTAAGTTGGAAAAGTTATACATAAGAGCTATACATAATAGTTTACAGAACTCATGTCCACATCTTTCCTCAGAATTACTGTTGGACACCTAATCCTAAATGGGTTAGTGTGGGAAGCTGAACATACTAAGTATTCCAAGGGACCTTGGGATGTGAATCCCAACGGTCACCATATTGTACTATAAATGTACATCTATTGTTAATAAAAATTGTATTGCATGCTTTATCTTTCCTATTCTTTCTCGCTGTCCATGTCTGTTTAACATGGTATCAGAGCCATGATGTGTGGCCTGTGTAGGTTCCTTGAATAATGCTGGCCTGTTTAAATCTGCCTGACTGTTCTTCTGAATATCTCTAACCGTCATAAACATTTAAAAGGAAAAAGAGAATCATTACACCTGCTCCTCTATCCATTGCCTGAAGGAGAAACACTGCCTGAAGGAGAAACGCCCCCTGACAAGAAACGCTCCTTGACAAGGAACGCCTGAAGCAATGGCTGCTCCTACAAAACGCTGTCTCAGTCTCCACGCTGATATATAATAGCGCTTTCACATAAGTCCACTAGATACTCTCTCCACACTGATTGTGAGGCAGATTGCCTAGTCTTCACTTCAATTTCGTCTCTGGCTTTTGAGAACACAAAATAATGAGAGCGTTATTGAGGTACTTCAGTGTTTTTCGCCATAGATACACCCTACCACCTACGTTGGCCCCTGCCAATACGTCATGGACGAAAGGATGCTTAGCAAACTGGTAGGAATTGCTGTTATGAATGAGCTGTGTAAAATTGTTATAATCTTTGTTGACGTAAGATATCCATCTACACGGTGGGTTGTAATGGTATATAAAAGTTGTATTCCATGAGTCTAGTCCATTTGATACTCCCACATTGTCATCATAGCTTGTGGTTGTAAGGTAGTTTCCACTAGGAGAGAAGTAAGCAGAATGCACTGCCTTATGATGTCGCACAATATCAATGCTATTAGTTTGCTTATTTCTAATATTTCTGCCACCGCCATTGCCCAAGTCTCCTACTGATTCATGGCTCCAGCGAGCAATGCCTTTAGTCATTGCCTCTAATTCCATGAATCATCGCCATTAAATCGAGGACATCGATGAGCAATAGAAACGTGTCCAGATGAAGTCGACGCCACGTGGGAAGCAATGCGAAGATAATTGAAGATTGCGAAGATAACTAAAGCCTAGTCATTTTCTAGTTCCTGGACATCGTATCGATTGTGAATAAAATTGGACCATTTTCGCGTACATTCGAAAGCTTACAATCGGCCTCCAAAGACTGAGGAGTTAAGAGCGTTTAAGGAATTTTATTGGGAATGCGATGAAGATGTCACAGTCCGATGGTTGGTCGGTTTCCACTTTCGGGCAGAGTAGTGGCCTTTTGGGATTGGACAATGACCCATAAGGCTCTGAAAGCATCATAATAATGTCAGCCATTGATGGGCAAAGATTTACATCAGTTTGTGTACATAAAACCAACATGAATGCATCTAGTGGTTTCTTCCATATTGCATGATTGAATTACTGTTGATTTGAGGACAGATTGGTGAAGGTTTTGTGGCTATAATAATATTGTGTAGTGATGCCATGAAAAGGCACGGGTTTCTCAAGAACATAAATGTCACATATATATTGAAGATGTCTAGTTACATATATATTGATGATGTCTAGTTACAGTAATTAAGGAGTAATCAGGCTGTGTTTACAGTAAGCAAGGTTTCAAGGTTTCACAGTTGGATTTCCTTGTCACTGTGTTCTTGTAGCAGTACACTATAACTCTGCCACTAGAACAATCACTTCACCTTTGATACAGTGTTTTAGCATTCAAGTGCAGTGATATCAGAGACTCATATATTGTACTGATCATTATCAAATACACAATTTTAGTGATATCATCATAGCATCAAATTTAAGGTCTTCAACAGTAACGTAGCTTCATCATCTTATTTTTTATATGGATTGTAATTGGTGTTTGCTGGTTGCACACTGATCATTTGTTGCACATTTATAAAGGATATTGCTAGTGGGTGTTACTTTTCAGTTTTAAAGGTGTAGTTCTGACATTAAAGAAAAAATGGCCAGAATCAATGAAGTATTAGAGTTCATCAAAACTCTGATATTGTCTACTACTCATGATACATTAAAAATTAGCA
>APFE030999455.1:85734-134440 GCA_000404065.3 Pinus taeda
AATTACATCTGGGAACTTCTCCTTCTCTATATTCATAAGATTCTAATCCTCGGGAAACCTCTATTGGCTCTATCATGCACACACAAAATTACATATACAAACATTGGATGGAAAAATGGGACATCTATTTATTGCTTAAAACATCATATTTCTACCCTACACCTATTGTATTCACAAAGGCCCACTTGGTATGTACTAAAACAAACTAACAACTGAACATAATGGAAATGGGGCACATGGAAAATTACAACCAACATTCCTAATTTGTAAAAAATAAAATCTCTCATCTAAAATTTACATGGCCCTTCTTAGTTTGAGAAACATAGGGTTAATGCTCCTGCATTATTCTCCCACATGATGACATCAACATGACATCATAATGCCATGTGGCAACCTGAGAGGGGTGCCACATGTCTCTCATTTTCCAGTGTTGCAAAGGTATCGACAAGACCTACACAAACATTATGTTTGTAGTATGATTTGATCATCATAACTATATCAAAAACTCAAATAAATTCAACCACCTATATATTTGTGTGATGAAATCTTGTAAAAGATCCAACTATCATATTGCTTCATGGAGAGTCTTGTTGATTAGTTATTAAATCTTATAAACCTATCATAGACCTTTCATTAAGTTATTAATTGTATTATTGAGTGTTTAGGGATCCTCCCTCGTTTATCTTATCCTCCCCATCATCATGTTAAAGATCCAACTGTCATATTGCTTCATGGAAAGTCTTGTTGCTTCCATAGACATCATGAATGATGTTGTCTTGAAGCTTCCCTTTAACATTAATGATATCTTGTTGTCATCAATGACAACACTATGTACAAAAAATTGCATTTAACATAAAATCATATGTACAAAATTTAATTAGAGTCTCTCCTAAGGTCTTTAGCAACCTTAAAATTTCAAAGTCTTTCTAGATATTTCAAGGGGGACCCTCCCACTTGCATTCTTATGCAAGTAGATTACATTATCTATGAATCATTAGTTATTAAATCTCATAAACATGTCATAGACCTTTCAGTAAGCTCTTAGTTATATTATTGAGCATTTAGGGATACTCCCTCATTTCTTTTCACCTCATCACCAAAAGTAGGTGACTCAACCTTCTTAATTTCTGTAGGCACAACCAACTCCTAGCAATCTGTACTACCACTATTAAGGATTCTTCCTGGTAATCTCCCATTGTTGTACCAACGTCTAAGACACTTATGTATGATATTTTCATTGAGGTATTCTCTTGGACATCAGAGATTTCCATTCCCTCATTTTGCTTATAAGGGCAATACAATGTGGGTTTTTCCTTTTGTAGTCCCAACATTTCAAAGTTTTTTTCATTGATTTACTTATTTCTATATTGTTGGTTTCTAGCTAATGTGTCTAGAGTTTAAATGGTTTATGCTTATTTTGTTGTGGGTGAGGGAATTCATGGAGTAGGTGTTATCCTATATAACCCCAACATTTTAATGGCATTTACATTTTCCTCAGTTTGCCTTACTTTCTAATTGTTTATAGCAATGTTTATCCTTTTGAAAGATGTCATAACAACCATAACATGTATTACATGTTTTGTAGCAACATCATGTTTAGATTTGTGTACTCTTTTTATTCTCTAATGAGCTTTTCATTATCTACTTTGGAACTCGAAATGTCCTCCTTCAAACTCTTCTCTCCAATTTTGCTTAAAAGAGATCATTTCAATACTAAGTTGTGTCTTTCTAATGGACATCCTTCTCTTTCTTTTCACTGCTAGAAAATATTCTTATTTATTGAAATAACACAAAAATATTAATCAAGCCCATCTAGGTTCAATGTTGAACTTTAACCATAATGCCACTTGCAACATAGTATCATAGCTCCTATTTCATATGTTATGAGCCCATCGAGGTCTAGCGTTAAACCATGTTTTATTACCACTTTTTAACATATTATCAAAAATCTCATTTCATCTATTCTCAAGCCCATCTAGGTCTAGTGTTAAACCTTACTTTGATACCACTTTTTTTGCAGGAAGGAAAAAATGCTGATTTTATTATACTGTAGTAAAATCAGTACATCAACATCCATCTGGATTTAGCATGAAAGCATCATATTACCACATAGAACAACAATAGCCTAGTGCCATATAAAAAAAGATTGAGTCCAATCTCTACAATTAGATCGAGTCCACATAAAAACAACACGTGTACCAAAGAAAAAATCGAAGGAAGAAGCCTATAACAATGAAATATGCATCCATTGCAAGACAAACTAAACCTAGAAATGTGAATTCCACAATGAGCATCTATTGTGATGTGGACATAGAAAAAAATCGAAATACAGTTTAAAATGCAGTGTAGACAAAAACTCAAGGAAAAGACATAAAACCAACATCTATCGAGCATCCATCCACCTCTAGAGTGATATGAAGCCCATCCAAAGTGTTGAGTAGAACTTGCTTAGACAAGACATCTACAACAATGTTGTGAACTATGTGGATGTGTTGTATGGTGAGTCTCTGAAGAGTGTCCTGAAGATATGTGATGTTCCTTAGCTAGCCCTCTAGATGGGGGTGCGAAATAGTGGAGAATCCCATGACATGATTGATGATGGCCTGGGAGTCTCCATATATGTTTATGTTGTATCCTGTCCATATACCACTTTGTAACATACCCAATGTTTTAATGCTCAATTTAGGATTCAAGGTATCAATTTGTTTTCTTCTTCTTGAGCTTAATAATCAACTTTAATACAAATTTGTAACACATTGAACCCCTCAATCTTTCATTAGGGTTGTGGAGCATCACATTTTTTCTAAAACATTATATCAAATGGTTTTGTGCATTAATAAATATCCATAAAAACACATTTTGTTGGAGCATTTCCTCAAATATAGGAGATATAAGAATCAAATATGAAGTGCATCTTGCATCTTGAACATGGCATAAAGGTTATTGAAGTGTAAACTTTTGAAACTAGAGTGAGAGTGTAATGGAAGTTATATCTAAATAACTTTAGGTATACATAAGTTTGGTCACCAATGGATCTATTTCATCACATATGGGAGTTATCCATTATTGTTGCTCTCTTTTCTTATTTAGGCAGGTTCTCATTTCTTTTGGTGACATCATACAAATGTATGATTGATCTATCCAAATACCGGTTATACGTTATTGTTTTAGAATCCAAATTTCGTTTTAGATTCAATGGATTATTCCCAGGTTAGTAAACAACTTAAAGCTCCTTATATATTTGAGTTAATCCTCTTCTCAACCTTAGTAATAAAAAACATACAATGAGTTGAAATTACAATATTTCGACAACAATGAACAGTGAAAGAACATACATCCTACAGAAATTATAAATTGTAAGCACTAGGAAAAAGAAAAAAATGCAGAAACATCAATGGAAAATTATTAAAAATAATAATTCCAACACACCCTAATAAAATTGTTCATATTTATATGATGCAATATGCATTAGTGTGATTCATGCCATCTTTTTCAAAATTATTAACCTTAAGAAACTATACCCTGTATACATAAACTAAATTATGTAAAACATATGCAACGTGCAGAAAAGAAAGAAGCAGATCACATTCGAATGACCAGTCATAAAAAAAGTGCATAGATAACAATTCCAATACATAACTACAAGATTATTCGTATTTGCTTTATTGTAATTCATTCCTTTGAACAAATTAGTACAAAGTTTTTTTTTTGAAATGAGAACAAACGAGGCTACAAGGAATGAAGCTTGATGTGCGTATCGATATTTAGCGGCATCGCATTCAATATGCTTCTTTGCCATCTTTTTCATTTTGCAAATAATAATTTGCTTCACGTTCCTCTTCCCGAGTAATAGAAGGCAACGTAGAATCAACATTATCAATTTTGTAAGTGCAATATACAACACTACCCTTCCTTGGAAGCTCCTGTTGAAATGTCAATCTAGCAATATATAGAGGTCGGAAACATTTGGGCCGACGGGAGGACATATATCGAGATAGACCGACAGCCAATAGAGCCACGTGACGCCTTCAGTATAACCGTTTAACATGTCTTCTGCATGCTAGAGCTTTTGCTAGTTGGCAGTGAGATTTCTTAGAATATTTGTATTTTCAAGTCCCAAGGGCTAACCAGTTTGTCATAGGGCATTAAATGCTCTGTACATACATGCTGTATAACAATATAACACATTACCTTGGTGGCCACATAAATTGAAAATAAAGGCAGTGTATTATATTGTTATAGGGTACATGTACCATGGCATTTAATGCCCTATAACAAGCTGGTTAGCCCTTGCCCTCTTAGGCGACTCAATATATTTAATTCAGCAATAATACAATTAAGAAAAATCAATATATTTAATTCGGAAATAATGTAAATTAAGAAAACTCATTATATTTATTTTTAAAATTAGTGTAAATTAAAAAAGGAGCGGGAGAATGACCATTTCAACGATAGAAAATAGTATTTGTTCACCTTATAAATTTGTGGTTATAATTGGGTTTTTGGATTTCTTATTTATTTATTTTCTTATTTGAAAAAAAAACTGTTGATATTATTGTTGAAAATCAATATATAAATATTATAAAAGATAAATTTTGTTATTTGTAATAAATTTGTATTATGGTTAAAAGATTTTAAGTTTTTTAGATTATTTATTTTTAATTTGTTTTATTGATTTTATTTTCAACTTTGTATTTTTTTAACTTAATTATTTTTAGGGTTGGTATAAGATTTTTATTGAAATTAGTCTATGTTTTTATAGTTTCCAACTTAGGAAATAGAGCTTTTGATGAAATGAGGAAAGTGGTATCCTTTTTGTGTATATTAAGAAGAATTTATATAAACTCTTAACTTTTTTTATAGAAGAATTTATATAAAGTTGAATGGAATCTTAATGATTTAGTATAGGAAATAAATAATAATGGGGTGATCGCACCACAAAGCTTGGTTATTTATCTTTGCAATCTCTTGACAATGTTTAGATCAAATGGTTGTTGTCAAAACTATGGATAATTTAGGCTCCACCTAAAAATATTTTCTTTATGTGGGTGATTCTAAATGATATAGTATTAACTTCGGAAATGTTTCAAAAGATAAATAAGATTGGGCCTCGAAGGTGTACTTAGTGTAAAGAAAATCCGGAGGCTACCACTCATCTTTTCTTCTCATGTTTATTCCCTAAGTAGGTTTGGAATTGCATGGAGATTGCATTTGGTTTTCTAAATTTGTGGAAGTGACAACTTAAATGAATTTCAAAGAATGGCTAATAAGAAGAAAATTGGAGTCTTTTAGAGTTGCTCCCTTCATAGTCACTTGGAGGATTTGGCTTACCCACAACTCTAGTTTATTTAAAGATACATCAATCCCATATTTTCAAATCTTTTCCTAGTTACTAGTTTTGTTACTAATTTACAAGCCTGATGTGAGTATATAGAAGTGATTAGATGAGAGAAAACTTTTGGTCGATAAGACAACCTTGGAGTTTCTTTGATAGGGCCTGTCAAGGATCAAGCAAAACTTGTGGTTTGAGCTATGTGTTATTTCTATGAGATTCTCATTAACCCACCACAAAGGATTTGGTCTAAGGATTGTACTTGTATATTAGGCATTATACAACGATCGTAAAGGGTCATGATCCCTGGTATGAGAATTAGATATATTAATATATATATAATATATATATATATATATATAATATATATATATATTATATATAATTAATATATATATATATATATTAATGGAACTGTAAGAAATAAGTTTGGTCTATAAAATATTGTGATACGTGCATGATCTAATTGTTAGTATATATTCCACAGTGTAAAAGTTGTTTTAAAGTTAGAAAACTTCATCGTGCTTATGTTTCCTAGCTAAGGCATAAACAAGACCTTAGGTGAATGGAATTCTAACATGGTATTAGAGCTACTCTGAAGGGAAGTTGGATTTGAGATGGTATAAGCTTTGAGAGGGAGCTATAAGACTATTGTAGAAAGCAATAATGTTTCCAAGTGAGTTGGCTAGACATGGAGTAGAATGGTTAAAAAAGGAGTTGTGGATTATTGCATGTTGGGGTGGCAGAATGGGAGTTTTAGTGGATTAGTGGAGAACTTGGTGAACAGTAGTATGTTGAGTGGCAAGTTTTCGATACCATTGATGGACTTTCGTTGACTTGTCAAAGTAAGTTGTAACAACTCAAGTGCCTTGGAAGGGAGTGTTTTGGCATGGATGAGATTCATATGGATTATAGTTTGATGAGTTTTGAGAGATATTATCTTCTTTGGGTGACAAAAGTTGCACATATGGCAATGGAGCCATGTGCATATGAGGTGTTAGATCCATGAGGATTAGGACACTTTTAGAGTTGAGTTGTGATGGTCTAAATTTGAATAGGACAAGAATTCAACTGTATCTTAGGATTGACCTTGAAAGGACACAAGTTTAGTTGTTATACTTTCCATGAGGAAAAGAAGAGTGAGCCAAGTGAAGGTTGTGTAGGCTCAAACAGAGTTTGGCTTTAGAGGGTGATTGTTGACTTAGGAGAGTGAACATCCCAATGGAAGTATAACCTTTAAATTCAAGTGAGAGAGTGGAGTTTTCATACCATGTAAGGAAAGTTATGAACCATTCAAGGAAATTCATGGTGTGTGAAACAAAATTAATAAACCATGCAAATAATTCATAGTGCATGCAAGGAAAAGTCATGCTACATGAAATGAATTTACAAAGCATGTAAGGAAATTCATGATCATGCAATAAAATTCATGGAACATGTAAGGAAGTCATGCCTATGTAAGGAAATGTCATGAAACATGCAAGGAAGTCATGACCATGTAAGGAAATTCATGGATCTAGTATTTCTCATAACAAGGAAAGGCATGGTTCAGATGTCCATGTAAGGTGCTCTGAAGCGGGATGCTTCTAGGAGCATGCTATCTTCAAACATACAGGTATTCTAAAATGATGTCATTGTGGATAAGTTTCATAGGTGGTGCCAATCCTAGGTGGTGGAGGAAATAACTTCCTCACTAAGATGAAGTGTTGAAATTTCGTAGTTCAGAAGGTATTTTTGATTGGAAAAACCTTGGGGCTTTAAGGTTTTGTTTTTGGAATTTACATCCAAATATGGGGTTTTGGACCCAAAGGAGTGGGCTTGGAACCCAAGGAAAAGAATTTTATTTTCTAATTTAATGAAAAGGTTGTGTTGGAGGTGACTTGATGGACATAAGGGCTTCGTAAGTGACCTAAGGGAAATGTATTAGCCAATGGACAGGCTAATGTAGAAGAATATGATGGATTATTTTTCTTGTGTGGAGGCTAAAAGGACTTATCTAAGGCAACAAAAGGAAGTCATAAACCCACAATTAGGGAAACAAGGGTTTTGGAGATCTTTTCTATGGTGATAAGTGATCCAAGTGGATATTGGTGGCTACTCGTATATTCCACCTAGACCCCCAAGTCAGTTTCATCAGTTTCCTTGTTCATTTCAACATTTACTATTTTTAGCAATTTTTCATGTCCCAAACTTTTGTAGCAGTTTTGACCCCCTAAACGACATTTTTTTGGGTTTGCAGGAAGCCCAAAATTACAGGCAAGGGCTTGCAGTGAAACCTATAGTACTTAATGAGACCTTTCCAAAAAGGTATCATACATGCCAAATGGAGATAATATGAGCAAGTTACGATGCCGGGAAGTTGACTACCCAAATAACCCCAACGAGGCCCACAAACTCTTGGTGTTACATCTCCTAGGGTTAGGTTTTTGGATGTTTAGGGTTTTCCCATGTTTTCCATTAATAAATAGGCCCTTGAGCCTCATTATAACATAGTTCAAAGGCATGTAGCTACCACATCTCTTCGCATAGATAAGCTCCCATTGCTCGAGCTATCTTATCTCCATTCTGTTTGTAAGCATAGTTCAGTTTTTGTCTATTACTGAAATGAAGTGTTTTTCTACTGCATATTTGTGTTTATGATTATATCTGTAATTTGTTGTGCTCTTATTTAAGTTCAGATCAATATAAATGGTTAAATCTATTGGAAGGATATTTTTCAGTTCATGAATTTTCCAATTAGGAAACCTATTATGAACAAGAGGATGAGAGTGAACCCTCGTTGTTTTCAGCAGCACCAACTTGGAATTATTTCTAATACACCATCAAGTAACAATATTAGCCTGTTGGGAGCTATGAAGACAACTGCATAAAGTGGACCATGCTATAGTAGGGAAGGGACCAAGATGTGCAAGAGTTCACAAATATTTTCCATAGTCTTCACACGAAGCTAGGTATCAAGGATTCTAAGTGGCATTTGGTGCTCAAGTACCACAAATGTCTACACAAGTACATCCAAGACGAGATGGAGTTGCTGTACATTTCCTCGCTCGGCACGATGTAATTGTACGGTGTTAAGATTGAGCAGAAGTTTAAACAAAATAAGTGGGACTTTAGATCTGCAAATCCACAGGAAGGAAAAGGCACCCGCAAACCACAGAACAAAGGACCAAGCCAAGGCGGTGCTACCCTGGACATCCCACCAAAGCAGCAAGAAAAAAACACCATGAAGACAAAGAAGTACATGGGAAAATGGTGCAAGTTTCATAAGGGATCCACTCACAATACAAGTGAGTGTCGAGCCAAGCAATCACTGGTGGCCAAGCTGAAAACTTTCGAATGAGATGCATGTTTTGACTCTGAATCAAAACCAGATAAGGAAACTAACAAAGGGAAGCTGATCATTGATGCAGATCCTAGTGCCACTTTGGCCACCACCAAGATCCAGAATATTGAGCTTGGAGATCCAGAGGAGGGGAAACACCACTTCCATCGTAGATGTGGGTGTAGGGTTCTTCGTAACAGTTCATTGTCAACAATGGGAGCCAAAAGAACTTCATTTTAGTGGAGGTCATGAAGCGGTTGGGCCTGAAGACTACAACACATCCACTTTCGTACATCATTGGGTGGCTTCACCAAGGATGAGATCTTCGCATCAGCCAACAGTGTCACCTTCCCTATAGCATCAAGCCCTTCACAGATGAGGTACTGTGTGACGTTGTTCCTCTTGAAGTTTGTGATGTATTTTTATGATAACCATACTTATGGAAGCAACATGATGTATATGAGTCTAAACATCACTCTGTGATTATTACTTTGGCTAATAATTTGTACAGGATATGTGAGGTAGGCCTACCTTCTACCATCTCTTTGATCACTGCAAAGCAATGTAGTAAGAACATTTCCCAGACTAGGAAATTTGTTTTCCTTATGATTCACCGACAAGGCAAGAAGAAGGTTGTGGTCATGGCTTCTGGGTAGGGCTACTATACATAACAACAAAATATGGACAAGGCCATGGACGATTACAGGGATATTTTCTCCTCACCCATAGGGGTACCTCTACACTATCAGGTTAAGCACTCCATCAATCTGACCACAGCGCGTCGCTGCCCAATGAACTGATCTATCGACACTTTGTTTTGGAGAACGATGAGATCAAGAGGCAGATTCAGGAACTATTGCAGAAAGGGCACATAAGGTCAAGCTCATCACCTTGTGCTAGCCCCAGTGTATTGTTATTGGAAGCTCTGTATTTACTTTCGGGTGCTGAACAAGATCACTGTCCAGAATAGGTAACCAATCGCATGGATTGATGACCTTCTATACCATCTCAAAGGGGCCAAATAGTTCAGTAATATTGACTTGAAGTCAGGTTATAACCAGGTGCCTATCGAGCCCTTCAATGTGTGGAAGATTGCTGTCAAATCCAAGAAGGGCCTTTTCGAATGGTTGGTCATGATGTTCAGATTGACGAATGCCTTTGGAACATTCATGAGACTAATGAACAACATCCTGCAACCCTCCAAAAATGCATTCGTGGTGGTGTATTTATATGATATCTTGATCTTTATTCTGAGTTGGGAAGATCACCTCCACCATATTCGACAAGTCCTCCAAACCCTGAGTCAACACAAACTGTGTGCTAACTTGGAGAAATGCACATTTGGCCTGATCCAGGTATAATATCTAGGATACATCATTGATGAGCAGAGTGTACATGTGAACCCATCCAAGATATAAGTCATTCAAGATTGGCCAACCCAAACCACTCTAATAGAGTTCCGCAGATTTTTGGGTCTTTCCAATTTCTACCGGAGGTTCATGTTGGGGTTCTCTCGTATGACTTGACCTTTAAGTAAAGTCACCAAGGGTAGAGTGAAAGCAAAGTTATTTTTGGTCGAAAACCCAACAAAAAGTGTTCTTCAAATTGAAAAATTTCCTCTGTTCTGCGCCATTGCTCACATTACCAGACCTACAAAAACCATTTTAGATTGAGACAAATGCCTCTAACTATGCTATTGGTGTGGTTCTTACTCAGCATTGGCATCCAGTGGCTTACCATAGTGAGACACTTTCAAACATAGTCCTAAAGTACCCCACTTATGACAAAGAAATGTATTCCATTGTGCAGGCCTTCCGTCAATGGAAGCATTACATTCTAGGGAAGGAAATGGTCATCCACATCGACCACCGATCTCTATAGTTCATATAGACACAAGGGAAGTTGTAGAACAATCTCCATAAAAAATGGTTCACCTATCTGCAACAATTACATTTGAAGATTAAGTATAAGAAGGGCAACACCAATAATATCATTTATTGCCTCAACCAACCACCAATCATGGCACTGATGAATGTGCTTAATTCTCATGGGCATAAGACATCGCGGTGATTGCATATTTACAAGAGCGATCCAAAATTCAATAGCATATATCAAACACTCTGGGAAGGGAAGCAAGTTCCAAAATTTCACCTTTAGGATGCACTTTTACCGTCAAGTGAGCATGCCAAGATTATTTGGGAGACATACTATAGTTGGGTTGCTGGACATTTTAGAGTAGTGAAAACATTAGCAGTATTGTAGAGGTATTTTTACTGGCCGAAACTTCGTCAGGATGTTGGGAGGTACATTAGATCCTGCACCACCTACACCATTTCCAAACCATTCATCAAGAAGCAAGGCATGTATACTCTTCTACCTACTTCTAGCTAGCCTTGGGAATCTGTCTCCATGGATTACATGTCAGGTCTTCCTTCTACTAAGCATGGAAACAATTGAATTTTTGTGGTTTCCGAGAGATTCTCTAAGATGTCCATCATGGCGGCCTACAAGAAGAGTATCACAACTAAGGCCATTGCTAAGCTCTTCTTCGAGTGAGTGTGGGTACACTTTGGGATCCCATAGTCCATTGTCTCAGATCGGGACAACAAAATCCTGAGTGCATTTCGGTCAAGTCTCTAGTTGATGTTGGATACAAAACTTACTAAGTCCATGACTTTCCATCCCCAAGCTGATGGCAAAATAGAGGTTTCAATAGGATGATCATACACATTCTGCGCATGTACAAATCGAAGCATCCATGCATGTGGGAAGAAAGTCTCCCATATGTCCAACACAACTACAACAAATCTCTCCATAGCTCAGCAAGCCACAACCACTTATAGTTATGGTTGGGATTTTAGCCATTATGCCCCATTGATGTGGCCATACCATTTGCATCCACTCAGGTAGGTTCAACTCATGTTCATTCCGAATATGAAATAACTAACTACTTCATTGAGTGCATTGAAAACATCTACCAATAGGTCCATGATATATTGGATAGAGCCAATGCTAATTACATGATGCGCCATGATCAACATCGAGTTCTGCACAAGTTCCAGGTGGGTGATAAATTTTGGCTACATTTACAGAAGGAGCGCCTTGTTGGACCCAACCACAAGCTTCTCCCACTCTGATATAGGCCATACACCTTCACCAAGGTTGTCAGTGATAATGAATGCAGGCTCAACATCTCAGCATTCCTTGGTTTGCACCTAGTGTTCAATGTAGATCGCCCTCAGCCATACTTTCCACCATTGTTGGCCACATATGACCTTACATAATAGCTCACACCAACAGAACTCAACCTAGACTGCATGGAACAGGCCACAACTGATTAGATCATGAACACACAGATCAAGGACACTCGCCAATAGAGGATACATTTATATTGAGTTGTCAAAGTATGCCAACTCCTTCACCAGGGCATGTGGTTCACCAAGGACCAAGTTCAATAGAAATTTCCTCACCTCATGGAGGCTCTACACGCAGTGGGAGCCATTACTTCCTAAGAGGGGATGAATGATCCAGATGGATATCAGTGGCCACCCACCTATTCCACCTAGACCCCTATGTTAGTTTCATCTATTTCCTTGTTCATTTCAGCATTTACTATTTTTAGCAGTTTTTTTGGTCCTAAACTTCCAAAGCAGTTTTGACCCCCTAAACGATGTTTCATTGGGTCTGCAGGAGGCCCATAGCCATAGGCAAGGGCCTATGGTGAAACCTGTAGCACTCAACGAGACCTTTCCAACAAGGTATCATAAGTGCCAAACGGAGATAATATGACCAAGTTATAACCCCGTGAACTTGACTGCACAACTAACCCCAACAGGGCCCACAAACTCTTGGTGCTACATCTCCTGGGGTTAGGGTTTGGGTTGTTTAGGGTTTTCTCATGTTTTCCAATAATAAATAGGCCCTTGAGCCTCATTGTAACATAGTTCAAAGGCATGTGGCTACCACATCTCTTCTCATAGATAAGCTACCATCGCTCGAGCTATCTTATCTCCATTCTATTTGTAAGGATATTTCAGTATTTTTCTATTAATGAAGTGAAGTGTTTTTCTGCTGCATCTTTGTATTTATGATTATATCTATAGATTGTTGCGTTCCTATTAAAGTTCAGATCAATAAGGGTCTTTATTTTGGTTTTATGGTTGTTTATTACGTGAAATGGAGATCAATGACATCGCAAGGCCTGGATAACAATGCCACTGGTTTGTTTTGTGTGCTTGAGGGGTCGATGAAGGTTAGATGCAACTAATATGATGCTTGAAAGCTAGGTCATGGTGTTGTCCTTTATTGACAATTCCTAGCTAGATAATTGGGCCAAAGAATCTATGTAAAGGGTGTGCTTTAAAGGTGGATATTTCAAGGATAAAAACCCTTGTTTTAGTAAATAAGCCTTATTATTTTAAATACTAACCAAAGTACTTATTTTCAATAGTAATAGTATGCATTTTTTAAATATATTGGTAGAACATTGAAGGAAACATTAGAAAATTCATATATCCAATCTGAATACTTAATCATCTAATGAGAACAAAAAGAATGTAGAAGGATATTCTATAGCTAAGTATTAATGCACCTAGGTATTTTATAGAAGGAAAGAATCTACAAATTACATAGTAACTAAAACAAATAGACTGCTTTCTTCATTAACCTAGTGTTGAACATAACTTTTCCAAGGGATTTCAAGGAGGCTAATCCTCAACCAATCCTTTCCCAGTTATCTATACAATCTTAAATGCATTGAAGAAAAATATAATGAAACAATAGAAGCACTCACATATGAAACAATGTTGTTATAAGCTAAAAACAATACTCCTTGATTGACTTTGAAATATTCAAGTATTACAGAAATATTGATCTTTTGGTTTAGGAATCAACCCTTTCCCAATCAAAATATACAATATATATGGAGTTTGTAAAAAATATTATTTCTACATATTACAAGGAAAATAAATTCTATCCAAAATAACAACTTGAACGCTCTCAATAAAAATTCTCATCACTACCAAAAATCTTTAGAATGATTATCTGTAGCCACATTTTATATCTATATTTTGTTTCTCAATATTTGAATCTCCTTGATTATATGTTGAAACATAGCTTTCTCTTCGAGATACTTCTATTGAGTTGAGAATTAGGATAGAAGTTCAATGAGTTTTTCCCATTCTTCTCTTATTGAATAAGTTAAAGTAACCATATTTCTAAAGGCTTCATCCACTTCAATGTATTTTTGAAAGGTTGGCTTGACCATGAACAAATATTTGATCTCATAATATAGAAAAAAATCATCAGACACTTTCCCACAATTATTGTGTCCACTTAAAGCTCCTTTTACTCCAATGAACTTTGACTTATCTTGTGTAGCTTTGTTAAGTAATCTTTCATATTCTTCCCTAGAGACATTTTTTCCCTGTGAATTTCTGAAGGAGGGTAAACCTATTTATTTTAGAGTAGAGAAATTCTTGTTAAACTTATTAATATAAGTTTGCATGAATTTACATTTTCCTTTTATTTTCGTCATCAAATTCTTCCTAGCTAGAACTTTTTTTATTTGTATAATTAAATGAGTCTTGTTAACAATATCCATTTCTTCTAACTCCTACTTTGTTTTTGAATTTAAAAACTTTATAAGCTTACGAGAACGATTGGGTTTGTTTCCAAGCTCATTCTTGATTTCATATATTTCCCTTTCTACTCGTTCTAACAATTCCTCTTTCTCAACCATAATTTCAATTGATGTCCAAACATAAAAAATTTAAGACACAATCTCCATCAATTCTCTTTCTTTAACTTGAATTAAGCATTGAGCATTGTTAGCTTGACCCAAATGCCATTCTAGTTGCTTTTATTATATGGAAATATTTGAGGTTCACCAACTAAGGAATTAGTTGACTTAAGTTTTTCTTGTTGATTTTTTTCTAAAGCTTTCTTCAAACTATCGATTTCTTGATTATTTAAGCTCAAAGATGACAATGATTTTGTTAACTCCTCTATTGAATCATTTCCTTTTGAACTTACTTGGGATGAAGAAGTAACTATACTTCCTACTTTCTCTATTTCCTTTAGTAGTTTCTCTACTTATGTTTCCAAGTTATACATCTACTTATTCTGCTCAATCATTACTGATAGCAACAATTCTTTGTCTTTCTCCATCTATCGAATTTCTTGTCTTTGAGGGTGTTCAATATATGCCTAGTTTTGACCTTTTGTGAAGAGTCTGAATGTTTGCATTTATGTTCTTTATGATTTCTAGGAAAATATCGGTATCATTAGGATCTAATCCTAGTTTGATAACTATGTTCCCCAATGATTTGATCACTATCCTTAGCAAAAGAGGATATTCTCCCCATCTTTAATTTAGAAATTTTTATATTTAATGTATTCTACAAATTAGATAAATTAATTGTTGAACCAGTTAAAGTTGAATAAATCATCTCCCATGTTTGTCTATAGAGATCAATCTGATCAATTCGATGGTTTTTCTTTATATTAAAATAAAATATGGAAGTCCTATCATCTTTTTTTTGACTTAGCCCCTTGAACTTTAGGGTATAAGAAGGCTAATTTAAACTTCCCTTTCTTAGCATCCAAGGCTGAGAGTAGTATATTTTTTGTAGAAGAAATTTGTTTCCAAAACTGAATGTAGGTTATTGAATTCAAAGCTTCATTTTTCTTTCTACTTTCCAAAAATTGAGAAAAAAACACTTTGGTTGGAATAAGAGATTGAAGAATATTGTCCTACTGCTATTTCCATTTGTGGTAGATTGTACATAGGTTCGCTTAACAAAACAACTATAGAAGGTGTAGATATATCTATTGACATAGTTCTAGGCATTGATTCTTTTGTTTCCCTTACTTTTTGTCTTTTGTAATATTGTTCCCTCTAAATATGAGGTGGAATGTGGAATATCTTCAATAACCCTCTTGAGTTATTTCTCTTTCTTCTAAGGAGTAGATAAAACATGATTTTTTATAGGTTGTTTTATTTCTTGCTCTCCTAGTAATTATTCTAGGGTACATTCTTACCATATTTTTCTATTGGCATATGTTTGAATATCTAGTTTTGGTAAATAATCGTATGGAGTAGAACCCCATTGAATTCATATGGATGAAATATTACCAATTGGGTCATAAGGCAACCTTTTTTGCTTTGTAAATCTGATTTTTTGCAACAAAAACTCAAATTCATTATCAATAGCCCTACTTTTCACAACAAAAGGTCCTACCTATGCCTTATATTGACAATATCCTCTTTCTTTCTTGGTGGAAAATTCATTTGGTTAATGTTCAAACTTTGTCTAATAAATTCAAGTGCAAAAATTCTCAATGGGAGAAAGAATTGTAAACAATATGGAGGACTTTCACATCCATACAACCTTATTTCAGTAAATCTTTGATACAAATACCAATCTCCTAATTTTTTTGTTCACTATGTTGTAATATGCACTTGATCTATGGGAAAATCCTTGGGACTTCACTTTTGTTCAAGTGATTGTAACAGACTGATCGAAATTCATCCATGAAGTTTGAAAATGAAAACTCCCTATATTGTTTCCTAACCAAAGATGTCTAGTGAAATACTGACCATAGACTTCATCAAGTAATGAAGCTGAAGGATGATGTGGAATTTCCTGGGTAGTAATTTTCCACTAGAGGCTTGATGCTTTTCCCCACTCACAAAAATAGGCAAGACAAGATTAGGGATAATATCAGGGCAAGTTTTGACTTGAAAATTATCATGATGATCATTATAATTGAGATTCGTTTTAGATTAAAATGGTTGCAGTGAAAGATAAACAAATCACCAAAAATTTTCACCCAAATACATCCAGTCCATGTCGCTTTCAGGAAATTCACAATAAAGATGAACAAACCTAGTATTAAAATCCTCTAATGTTTCTTTAGGTTTCATTCTAAGTTGACTTATCCTTTTAAACAGATCTTGATAATCATACACGTCAAAAGCTTGATAGAACTCACTAATGAGTTGCTCGAACGAATGGATGGAAGTGGCTGGCAACATGTGGTACCATTGCTTGACATGACCTTTGAGTCTGAGGGAGAGAAATGTTCCAATAGAATATTTACAATGTATTCCATTAGCGTGACAGAAATGGATAACATGGCATATGTATCCAAATATAGTTGTTCGACCCTTCCCATTAAACTTAAATTGCAACAAGTGATAGATTGTTTCTATGAGCACTAAAAGATTAAAGATTTTATAAAAAAAACTCAAGATAGAGATTTAGGATGTATCCATATAAATATATGATGTTAAGATAAAGTATCCACAGGATGAGCTTGTCATTTCACCCTCCTTCTAGCACCAAAAATCTATTGACAAGCTGGAATGTGTCGCCCACAACTAGAGGGTCTCTCCCGTCTGAAGTCCCAATTAGACCTTACCCTGTTTGGCATAGGATCCCTATCCAGTATGTAGGGTCAAATTTCATCATGTTTATTTCAGTCCTAGCTCCTGCAACTAAGTGCGTGGAGACCTTGGTAAGTCCGCAGTTGAGTGCACAGGCCCTTGCAGCTGCTTGCACAGGGTCTGGAAAGTTTGTGTATGAAGGATATGAAGTAATAAAGAAGATTAGAAGACATTATGTGTCTTATTTCGTATACTTGTGTATTTTTTTTATTTGCATGCACTTGAATGGTAGTTACCTGGACTTTGTCCTAAGTACTTCATGAAGATCTAGATCTACTATTTTTTGTTACTTTATGCATGAATAGGTGTCTACGCGAATCTTATATCTTTGCTTAATTGAAAATCACTTAAGTTTCATGAATAAGGGTTCATGAAGGTCAGATTAGACCTAAAATTGAAGAAAATGCCTTAACCACATCACATAGCCTTCTGGATGTAGAAGCCTGGTTCCATCACCCCCGAATAGTGCCTTGGGTGAGATTGTAGCCTGTGTTGTGCGGGTTGTTGCCGAAAAGGGTTGGTAGTGTAGGGTTTTGTGGGTTAGTGAAACTAAGTCTGAACCTGGGTCGAAGCCCCCTCAAGCCAATAAGAAATACAAGGTACAAGAGCATATATTGAATATATCAAACATAAAATACTTAATAGATCAAGGAGTATTAAGCTAAAAGCATAAAGATTTACACAATTATGGAGAGTGAACATCATATGTATATATTAACAAGCTAGAAAGGGAAACATACAACCTATGCCTTGATGTTGGAGACCTCCTTTTGGTGGATGTCCAAGTCAAAGAAAAGACTCTTTAAGAACTCCTTCTCCAAGTTATAATGGGTAGAATTTGGGCATAATCTTAGTATAGGAATGCAGACAATTAATGACCAACCATTTGGGGATGGAAGAGTTGATTTATAGGAAGGGAGAGGCAGTTAGGGATCCACAAAAGAGGGAGGAAGGAACCCATCTCAAGGGGAAGTTCCATAATGATAATGTTAAGAGATCCAAATGGGAGAGCTCAACCATATTTACAACAACCAATATTGAGCTCGATGTTCTCAAAATTTCTAGCATACGAAGCTTCTCCCCCAATTTAAGAAAACCTGTTGAAAGAGGTTCAACATGGGTTTTCATATCAAGTCTCACACTGGTACTGCTAGGGTAAGGAAGTGGAACTTGCCATCAGCATGATCAAGCAGTGGAGAAAAGCGTGCTTTCCCTAAAAATTAAGGTTTTAGCTAACCTTCTTTAGAATTGACTCAAGGAATTTTTCCTTTGGTTTTTCAGGGATATTTTTGTAAGTGTATCATGATGGATATACTTCACAGTTTTCAACATTTTGGCACTTCACGATATGGAATAGGAAACAACCTAAGGATAGGGCTTCCCAAGCTACTCCAACCTCTAAGGCCCAAAGCCGACTCCTCTGTGTGCTTTATGTAAAGTTGTTGGGCATGCCACCAACAATTGTCTTGAACTTCCTCAACTCAAACCTTTGGTTCATGAAACATTCCCTAAGTCAAATATCCCTGAATTCCATGTTAACTTGTCAGGTCCACCTAAAAAACTCATAATATTGCGCACAAACCACCCTTGTGCCCCGTGTGATCATCATGGTCACTATTCCCACTGTTTCCCTCGTCTCCATGAATTTCACAACTGCCTTGAATCACTTTGTGAATACGAGGCCACTCGTAGTGGAACACCTACCCCTCTACCCATGGATTCTGGTACCCCTAGTCAACTAGAACAAGGGGACTCTAGTCCCACCATCATGATCCCTCCTCCCGATGTTGAGATGAAAGACACCACAAGCCATATCCTTTACTTGTCATTATCCTTGAGTTCCATGTAGGCAAACCCTTCTGATGATTCTGCACGCGCTTCTATCAAACCTCTTTCGACTGAATCCCAGGTCTAAACATCCGTAGATCCTCCATCTACCAGCTCATGATCTACCATTCTAGATGATGCATATGTGAACCTTATTTCTCAGTTTGATGCACCAAGTAACACCACCGCATCATGTATTCAATATTCCTCTCATCCTCCCATCTCCCACTCTGATGAGGACATCATGGAAGCTATTTCTACTCATGATTACCCTTGCACTTAAGCAAGGGGGCATATTTTAGGATGATTCTGAAGGCCATTTCCTTCCTAATTCTTCCAATGCACTCTACCTGGACAAATTTTTCTCATAGTATATCCCTTTGATTTGCATGTCTTTATTTCTACCATGAAGTTAGGTAGATTGCATCATCTCATCCATTGTCTTTTTCACCTTTCAGGTTGATCCATCATCCACATCGTATATTGGTCATGCTGACGATGTGAGTCACTTCTCTAGGAGTCTAGCCTCAGTAGCCTGGGCCATTTTTACCCCCATATAGATGTTAGTCATTTCGAACAGCATGTGCATTGGATCTTTTATCACCTGGATTGAACCTCAGGCTAAAGGAAGGCAATGCCAAGGTAACCACAAACCACGCTTAGCCAAGTAGCTAGCCCTACTAGGCCAGGAGAGGGCTCTCTCGATAAGGATCTCAGCCAAGATGGCTAGATCAAGAAAATAATATTAGGCTAGGTATAGTAGCACAAAGTTTGATTTGATTTCGAAGGGGTTTTGCTAGATCAGGAGGAGCTGGACAGTTAGGGCAGGGAATTATGTCAAAATTGTAGGGTGTTCAATGGGGCAAGGTAGGCATAAGGTTTAACACTCCAGGGCTTGATGGGTGAGATGTTTTAAGACTGGTGAGAGGCTAGGAAGAGAATGTAATTACCATGGATCCTTCTCAAACTGTAGAAAATATGAAATGGTGAATGTTCTCCCAAAGCAGAGCAGTGATGTAATGAATTCTGCCTATCAAAGTTGAAAGCATTCACTTAGAAGCAATGAAATGATTAACGGAATATGAAAAACATACTAACATATGATCACAAGAGAAAAAACTATACTAAAAATCCATACCACATGGATACCATAACAATAGCTGCAATTCTTATTAATCTCCTGCTAAACTACTACAAAATGATGTACAATCAAAGTCTGAGCACCCAGCTGAGTCCAACCCTATACAATGAGAAATAAGAAGAAGATACAAGCTTTATTTCAACCTCCTCCAATCCTCAGGGGTCGAATTCCTAAGATGAGGAGCTAATCTAACCAACAATGAACAAGAAATAGGAATATAGGCATCTTAACAACTTGCCTCTAAAAGTGAAAAACTGATTCATTTGAGATCAAATTGATTTTTAATGCAACGAATCTACCCTCTACTACTAATTATCTATCATATTTACATGCCAAGTCATCATTTACAATGGTAAAACATCCTCCATGAGGGAAAATCCATGAACACAGTAAAAAAATGGAAAAATAGGCATCCTGTGCAAACTTTGCCCTACGCGCAACACCACTGGCCCAACACCCTCATCAGGTGCCCTAATGAGCCAAGGAAGCTTTAGCAAGAAACCTAAGCCTATCCTCCTCCTTTTTTCCTTTTAGAGGCTGCCTTAGCCTAGCTTTCATCTTTTTGACCCTCATGTTGCAAATTTTGTTTCGAGTCCTGTAATGGTAGGCCATGTGTCTGATCATCTGATTGTCCCTATTGGCCTTCTGTAATAGCTTCTCTAGGTGAAAATTAACTCTCTCAAGCCAATTCTCTCTATCATCTTCAATTTGACCTGTACCTCTTTGTCACCTCTCTGTTTTACCTTGAGAAGTTCTAGCTCCATGAGGACCTGCTTGTCACTCAAATGCTTGTTTTCTTGTTCCAAATATGTGATGACATACTTGGCCCTCTCCAAATTGTCCATCAAAGCTTGGACTTGAGTCTCCTTTTTTTGCATGATGATGTCCTTTATTGTTTCTTCATCCTAAGCCTCTAATTCAATTGTTTCCATGCCATGATGAGTATAACACTGCTCTAGCTCATCATGCTCTGTCAGATCAAAGTCCCTTTCTTTCTCCTCATCATGAAAACTCTCCTCTGGCATCTTTTCCTTCCCTTTGTGCAGCTGCTGCACCTGTACCTGTTGTGTTGATGAAAAAGGCAAATCCCCTTCCACATCTTGTGGGGCTAGCATTTTCCTATGGGTTGATGAAGAAGGCAAGGTCCCTTCCATATCATGTGGAGCAAAAAATTTCCTCTCAGCTGCAAACAATCCCCTTGTGCCCCTTTGATATGTCACGTAAATCCCAGGCACCTCAATAGTTTTAGTGTCCTCATATGTTTTCACCTAAGCACTGTTAGAAGGTCACCCTGCTTCTTTAGAAATTAGTGGAGGAATTTGAGGACCCTTGAAGATGTCGTGAGCAATAAATGTCTCCCTTGTCCATGTTTGCAAGGCTTGAGGTTGTATGAATGGAATGAGTGAGAGTGATTTAGGAGTGAGGGGATAGGAGATGACCTTATGGGCTAGAATATGAATGAGGGAGTTGGAATCATAAAAATGAGAGGGAGGGCTTGGTTTGTTTGAGATGTTGCCTTTTGGGAAGAGGGATAAAGGGATGTTGATGTTATGGAATGTAATAGGGAAAGAGTTTAGAGTTTTAGTGATAGGTGATAGGAGGGATAATTGGGTTTAGGGTTCTAGGCATAACTAGGGGAAAATTTAGGGTTTCACATTTACCATGGGAAATTATGCTTAAGAGTTTGATTGCAAACCAACAATGTAGTGTGGGAGGAAAAATTACTTATATGAAGGGAAGGGAGGGTAATATTTAAGTTTGTATGAAGTTTGAGGCCTTTCTAGACCTTCTTCTCAACATGCAGTGCCAACCCACAGATGTGTAGCGCCACCTCCTAAACGCACAGTTCCAATTTAATATGACTTTTGACTGCCTTACTTGTGTCCAAATTAGGAGTGGGATATCTCGTTGGAAAGCCTGTCCTGTCTACTTTCTAGAACATCTTGAATCTTTCAATTTGGATCTTATTTGCACTGTCAAAAGCTCAATATCCAAACAATGGTCAAAATGTGCAGAATGAGGCTGCCAAAATGCAGAGTGATGTTGCAGTCAATGTTTGGAGGTCTTCCTCAACTGCAAATTGAGATTATGATAGATCATTGGAAATATATCTGTGTCTATCTATCATTGACTCATCAAGCAAGTCATTTGGACACTCCAGATAGGAGAAAGCTTGATTTTCCCAAGGTCACTCCAGAAGTGCATCAACTCTCCTAAGGCAAATGATGTTTTGGACATTTTTCCAAAACCATGAGACCTGTGTAAAAAATGAAGGAGGTTTTTCTTCTTGGGTCTATGGTGGAAAAAAACTCTCACAATTTTGTGAAATTCATCTTTTCTTGCTCAAAAACATCATTTGAATAAAACCTATCCTGATGTGTGGAACAGGGGATTTGTAGAAATGAAGGGAAATGAAGGAGGTGAGCGGCTTCTCATTTCCTGATAAAATTTTGTGAAGTGTGGAGGGATGTTATGAAGTAGGGGAAATTGTAATTTCAAGGATTGAGTGAGGGGAAGGGGTCCAAAAGGGAAAAACATAGGCCTAACTTAGAAATGTGTGAAATTGTAGCAATAAGCTAGGGTTTGTCGAAAAATGATGAATTTGAGGGATATCAGTGATGGGAAGTGTTTAAGAAGGTATATTGAGGATAGGGGAAGGTGTATGAGCATCAGGATACAAGTTTTGTTGAAGATTTGACCATCCAAGAAAAATTACCTTTAAAACCCTAGGAGAGAGAAATGAGCCTTACCTAAGCACAACTGAAGCACAAACAAGGTGTAAAATGACCCATTGAAACATGAAATAATGATGAAATCTCTTTGAATGATGGTACACTCAACCGAATGGTGACATGGACGAATACTTGGAAAACTTAGGAAGGAGTGAAAACAATCCTAGACCTAATACCTAGTAACCAAATTTTACTCTAAGACTGAAACGAATAAATTTGACTTTGACACCCTAAGCCCACTTTGTAAGAGCATGCTTGATCGATGGTGGAAGGCTGCAAAGATTGACACTAACAGGATCTGCCACCAATAACCAAGCTAAATATGATGAAGTGATAGGTTTTTTAGTCGATGCCCTCAGTCATCGCCATCCTCCATCTTCATGTTCATTTAGATTCCTTGCTACTTATCATGCAATTGAATGGTGTGTATCATGTGCATAACCAAGTCCTATTTAGAAAATATTTATGTTTTAAGCTGTTGGTATGTGAATTTGAAACCATTACTTTCAGTCATGTTCCTAGAGCCCAAAATAACTATGTAGATACCATTGTAAATAACATTCTAGATTGGAAATTATCACATGTATACCACAAAAGAAAACCATAAAAATAACACATGGTGAACCATCATCGTAAAAGAAAATTCATAATCATATTATGTATCATATAAGTGCTTGGAGTCCACCACTCTAAATAAATTTGGTATGCCCATAGAATACTAGGGGGGCACATAAGCCCCTACATCTCCTTGTCATCCTTTAGAGGATCTCGTGTCAAGTTGGGCCGAGATGCTTGAATCCATCTTTTGAGCACTCGAAACACAAGGGAATTCCACAAACTCCTCCAGATAGAGGGCATCATTCCCACTTTTTCATACCAAATCAGTCCCCTCCATCACAAATTCTTGCGGGCAATATCCCATGCTTGGGGGCATGATGGCTTTCCCTTATCCATCTTCTCAACTAAGTCTCGGCCTAGATCCCACTGAATCTAGGTATGGTCGATTATCCTCGCATTCCTTGGATAGTTTGTCCTATCGGCCTATCTGGTGAGCCATATGCACATTGCATATCGCATACATTTGATACTTTATGTTCACATAGTCCCCATGTTTGACTTAGTGGGTGAGGATTATTCTAGACCTCCTCTAGTAGTTCATTCTCGTTTTCCTCTTCCCTTAATTTTTCACTAGGAACCATCATTCCAAGAAGCATTAAGGCCATATTTAGACAAGTAAGTCCACTTCCTTGAGAGTCACAGATCCCAATTCTGATGGTCAGTTTTCTACTACGATCTCCACATGATTTAGGGCCTTCTGCTCCTCTCAAATTGGAGGGAAAACACCTTTATATAAGAAAACCCATGTTTTGGATGTCGCACATTGTAAACAAAATTCCTCACTGTGATGAACCATCAACACTGTTGGAAAGATCTCATTGAGTATTATAATGGGTCTTTCTCAGTTTTTGATGATTTGACACTTCACCAGGAAGTCATTTTTCTAAGAAGGGTCACTTCGTCGCCTCTCAAAATTGATTTTCTTCATAAAGAGACACTTCTACATTGAGTTCTAGCTCCTCTTAATACTTATTACCATGTCTCGATATTCGTGATGAGTAATCATTTACTCATGTTTTGATGGTCCCCATAAGGCCTATTCTATGTGGCAGTGTCATCGAGTCACCCTTGTTCATAGCATCCCTGATGAATAACGCTTGCATCCATGGAGTTTATTTCATGTCCCATTCTATCATGTCACAATATTCCACCCATATTTTCTTATTGTTCATCCCGTGTTGCCCATTTTGGCCTCCAATCATACTATCCCCATCCCCTCCGGAGTTAAGTCGGTCATTGCCACGTCAACCATGCACTTTTTCTCTTACAACGAAAGTCAACTGTTTGTCCCTCAGTCCCACATTTTCCATTATACCTGGTGTCAGTCCATCAGTCACATTACTATTTTCCCTCGTGCCTTAGTTAAGGATCCTCATTTCCTCATCTATCGCGAGCCCTATTCTATCAACATCAACTCATTTATTCTAGAAGAAGGGACTAGAGGGCGGTGTATCTTGGTTCCATCTTCCATTCTTGTTTGGCACCTCAGATTGAGCTAAGGGACTCATTATTGCCCTTTGACTTGGTTGTTTCATGTTCGTGATTCATACACTTGATGGTCCAGTGATGTAGCAGATTGTACTAGTGATTCCCGGGTGTGTGTGAGATGTTTCAGACCTCATGAGGGGGTGGCCCTTCAGGTAGCCCCCCACATGCCCGAATGCATTTCTATTATGCTACAACCTCAGATATAGTTTTGCAAATTCAATGGGTTTGGTTCCAACTAATCGCAGTGTTCACATCATGCATGTCTCCTTCAAATGATCCATTCAGTTTTACAGAGCCCTTCCCTATTCAGCACGACTTCTCTAGTTGTTCTACCCTCCCTCCCACCCATTTTTTGAGGGAAGGGATATTATATCTCATGTACTCAGATATTATTGTATTCAGTCTTGGCTCATGTTTTTCCAGTTGCATTATGTATATGGGATACATTGTATTATTTTTTGGCTCTATTATGCTAGCATGTCATGTACCATTCATCATGTACTTCATTGCTCATTTTTATGTTTCTGGGAGCACAATTACTTCTGTACTAAGTCATCTTGGAGGATATGGGTATCCCTCCCCTGTTTCATTGAGGTCCAATACCACAACATAAAAGGAGACTTTCATTTCTCTCACCACATCTATCCCTATCCTCTCTCGCTTCAGCTTTATTGGTCTCTCTCTCTCTCTCTCTCTCTCTCTCTCTAAATCCCCTGTTTTGTCTAGTGATTGTGTCTTTACAACGTACTTCGTTCATACATTTTTCTCCTAACACCCATGCACTAGGGGGAAATCTATTATTACTAAAAAATTGATCATGTAGCCTAATTTACTAGACGGATTGAAGTACACCAAGTAAAGCCAATTTTACCATAGTAAAATTTCTTTCACTGTGAGAAATTACTTAATAAACCACCGTTGTTAAATAATTTATAATTAAACCCATGAAGAATAATTAAATAAATCACTATTTAATTAATTTTCTTCTAGGAATAATTATTTAAACCATTATTCAATTATTATTTGTTGTCATATTTTTATTATTCGTTGTCATATTTGACCCAATTATGAAAAATAAATAGATAAATCATTAAATATCTTATTTTTCTCTAAGAATAATTAACTAATCACTATTTAATTATTATTCTTTGTCTGGTTTGACTAAATCCCTTAGGAATGATTAATTAAATCATTATTTGTTTATTATTGCTTGACCAATTTCTTGAGATGATAAATAAATCATTTGTTTATTTATTATTTCTAAATAAAAGTTTAAATACTTTTTGCCTCCTAACCAAATATAATAAAATATTCCAGGTGGTTATTCCAAGAATGGGGTTAATAATATTTTAGTATTATTCATTATTCGAGGATAACTCAATATTTTGTTATAAATAGAAGGGCTTTCCATTCATTATTCATTTTTTATTATTTTCATTGTTACACTCACTATTGTAACTCTAATTATTTTCATTGTCGCACACCATTATTTGCTAGGTTTACACATTATAGAGGAGAGAGACCCTACACAAGCTCAAGACATTTGAGGATAGCCATGAACCAATCCCATAGACGGGTAATGGTAACATTTATTTGTTCCCTTCACATATGTTATAATAAAACTATTCTTTGTATATCTGGTTTCCATTGGATGATTGGAGCTATTACTCTTTCCTTTTGTTTTTTAACTATGATTGAGGCATAGATCATAATTTTGGCAGGTTTTGTTTCTCTCAGTTGCTGCAGATCTACAGTGTTTAGTAGCTGTTTATATTTTTAAGATTTTTTTTCATTCACAATCTTAAGTGGGTTCTTTTCATACATAATTGAGAAGAAAACACTACAACAAAATTGGCAACTCTGCTGGGTTTTATACTTCAGATCTGGAAACCTGGGTGACCTTAGTTTTCAGCTTAGGATTTCTTTTTAAATTATCTTAATGTTTCCTAGTTTTTTAACCCTAGATATGTTAAATTTCTAACTTTCGCAAGCTTTCTAGTCGTCTTCATAGGTCACAGGAACCAACTGTGACAAAGGCAGCCATTTTTTTCCGAGATTTGCCGACCAGTATCCACGGAGTAGAAATCACACTTTTTAGCCCAAAAAGTGAAATTTAGAGGCCAGGGTGCACTTATCAGCCCAAAAGTGCGATTCCACCTGAAAAACAGGCCAGTACCTGTGATTTCTGGGTTTTAGGGTTTTTCTCAGATATATTTCTGTGTTATAGAGTTTTCCTTAGATATATTTCTCAGTTTTACAGAGAGCTATCTGTTGGGCTTTCTGACCTCTATCTCATCCAACTTAGGCCTTGATCTACTCTGATTTACTCTTCAAAGTTGAATTTACCCCCCCAGGGCTTCTACTACACTTCCACCTTTATAGGAGGAGTCTAGGTGAGTGAGTAGTCTGAGTTTCTGCAATGCTTTCAACCACATTTTCAAGATCTGTACCCTTCTATTTCAGATCTAGAAATATAGGTTGTCACCATCCATAGTTTCATATTACAACTTGTTTGGTCATTGGACTTAGGGTCACATCGCTTTCCCTAGGTGTTTCACCCATCTCCCTATCATTTTGCAGTAATATTCCCCTCTTGTTTTTTGTTGTTGTTGCACCACTTTCCAGCAGTTTAGTGTCACTTGATCCCAAACACACCAACATTTCAATCTCTTGACCATTTTAATGTGTTTTCTATCGATTTAGCCACCAACTAGCACGGTGTTTGCAAACCCACTTTGGGTGGGGTTTAGTTAATTATTTTGTTGTTAATTTGAGTTTATTTTTTAACAAGTTTTTTTCTTTTTTACAAGCATGATATGGTCTTAATAAATAAATACACTTGCACACATAAGCACACCTTAAGCGAAGGCTGATTGGTTTACACCACCAAGCCAAGACTTAACATAATAAATTTATCTCCCCTCATTGAGACAAAGGCATATTGTTGATCTCCCTTCACCATTTCCGTGTCACGTGTGTCTTACCACCATTGTGCCAAGAAGGTGTTTGTCATGGAGACTATTAAGCCTTCACCCTTAGTTTCTACTTGGGCATATTACCCCTCCCTATTGGGTTCGAGCTCATAGCCCTCAAAATTCCCCATACCAACTCTTCTCCTGGTCCTAATTCCTCATCTAATTCCGAACCTCCTTCATCGCATATCGTCACCATGTCTGGACCCACAGCTAGTGCAGGAACCCAACCTCGTGTTGGCTATGGTTCTATCAAAGTGGTCACATCAAGAAAAATAGTGTCAAGAACCATTCCGAAAGCCCCCATGCTCCCCTTTATGGTTGGGTTAAGTCTACCAGATTTTAGCCAGTTGATAAATGACCCCATACACCACGATGCTGATTGGCCTTCTGTACTGACTAAGCTACCCTTAGACATCCCGAAGTTTGAGGGTAATGTTAGGGAGGATCCTACAAACATAAAGGACATCATTTAGACCTAGGGGGGGACTATCATAAAGGCTTGAAAGTTTTGACCCTCAACATTATAAATGGGTTATTGAGGATTTTTATTATTTGGATTCAGAAGTGGTTGAGTAGGTAGTTGGTTGGATTTCTGAGGAAATGTAGTGGATGGTAATTGAATTGGTTTATTTAATGGTTGAGTAGGTTTAGGAGGGTAGTACCAAAATTTTTATGGATGATATCATTATTTGAATTGAGGATACTGGGGTTTTATACAGTAAGATCTTTGTCAACCTTGTGCCCAGGATGGATTTTGAGGCTGAGGTGGCCAAGGTTGCCAAGGCATAGGTGCATTCTAATTTCTCTATGGTTGTGCATATGGTTGATATTAAGTATTGGTACCCTGTACCATACCTATGTTTTGAGACTTCCATGATCTTTTAGTAGGAAAGAAAAGTGATTCAACTTGAATTGATCCAACTTCAACATGAAATACAACCTTAAGCCTAGGTATTGAGGGACATTATTTTGCATCATGATTTTATGCACAAATGGAAAGAAATATTTATCCTATCAAGAAGACATTCTCGTAGAGCATACATTTTCCAACACCTAGGGAAAAAAATAGAAAATGAAACATTCTTACTTTTGTTCTTGTTTTGTATCCTTAGAGTATCTAGTTATTCACTAAGATTTCTAAGGATATCTATTTTGAAACTATCAAGAAAATATTATATTTTGCACGATTGCTAGTTCTAGTTGCAAATTTTTTGAATCTTGACATGATTGGATCTCTTTCCTTCTTACCATATCTAGCCCTACCTCTTGAAATATGTTTGTGCAACTCACAGATTTCATAAAATGACAATTGGGTGACATCTCCTTTTCCGATTAAATTGATAATATTAATCGAGTCATCCCTTATGGTTTTTTGCAAAAGAGTTTTTAGTGTCTCCTTATCTAAATTGTGCATTTTATACATTTTGATATTGTAGGCAAACCTTTCTACCAGATCTTAAAGGTTTTCATCCTCCTTTTGAACCATCATAAAGAATCCATCCTTAAGGTTACAATGCATACAATAATATTTGTATTTTTCTAGGAATACTCTCTTCATTTTGTCCCATGTTCTAATAGAGTGTGTTCCTATACCTATGAACCGTTTAAGAGCTCCATCTTTTAGATTAGTTAGAAAAAAATCATATTTTTGAGTATCAAGTAAATAGTCATAGGATCTGCATAATAATTCAAACTAAAAAACAAATGTCTGGGGATTCTTAGTTCCTAAGCCATGAAAATTAGTAAGAATAGAATGTAATATATTTTTCATGGTGGTTGTGGTATCTTCATCAAAGGTATGTAATCCATAAGGGTCTTGTTCTCCCCTTCCACCTCTACTACCTTATCTACCTCCTCTATCGCCTCCTCTCTGTCATCCTCCACCAATCCTAAGTTCACCATCTATATTATGTACTTATCCTTCCCACTGTCCTACCATTGTAGATTCGTCATAGCTAATGTAAGGTTCAACAACATGGTTGTCTGCTTCCTCCTATCATTCTTCTTCTAATGGTATCTCAAGAAAAACATTTTTCCTCTTCCTCACTAGGCACTTCTAAATCATGTCCCAGGAGTTGTTCACATGATGAAGAGAGAAATACAAATCCTTTAGTACGGGATGTGGGTTCTTCAACTACAACTTCCACGGATGAAGTTAGTGAGTCCCTAGGTTGAATTTTATATCTATGTAACTCAAGGAGTCAATGTGTACCTTCTATGGATGTAATATGAGTGTAAGTGGATGGTGTGGCACTACGTGGACTAGTGGGGGTGGTTTGTGATGTTGGTATTGAACTACATCCTCTACCTCTATGTATAAATCTACCCCTGGAATCTCGATCTCTATACATACATCCTAAATTGTTTTAATATGATTTTTATTGTGCATCTAAAGAATAAATGCATCTAATATGATATAAAAACAAAAAATAAAGTCATATATACACGTCTCTAGCAATGGTGGAAAATAATTAGATAATTTATTTGATAGTTAAATTACTTCATTAATTGTCAAACCAAGGTTTGTGTATTTATGAAGTGCATGTGCACAATATATGCCAAGAGTTTTATTTTTTAATATAAAATAACAGAGAAGTTTTAATCTAGTAAAGGAAATTGCAAAAATGAAATAAATCAAGATCAACTCATCTCAACATTAGGCACATGTTCTTTCTATCAAACCTGTAAAAGGTAAAACTATGCTTCCAAATACGAGATCAAATAACAATAATTGAATCTATTTTTCTTACATCAAATTGAAATGGCTAGTCTAACTACATCGAATTGAAGCGACTATTCTAATTGCATAAAATTCAAAGAGTTACTCTACTTACTAAAATGAAATCTTAATCTACTTCATCAATTTGAAATCCTTTTTTATCTGACATAATTGAAACTTATTCTAGAACCAAATAGTTTGAAATCAATCCTAGTGAATCGATTAAAGAGAAGAACTAAAAATTTAACTTAAGATAGATTACTAGTGTCCAAAATGGATCTCTGAATCAATTTAATCATTTAAATATGAGACTAAGTGGAAACTCCTAATGAACTAAGTAGCAAAATGAAATATTTTTGGTTGTTTTCAAATTTATTGAGTGCTCAATTTTGTAGCATGAAAATAAGTAAGTACATAAAAAACTAAATTAATTTCAAACTGAAGTAAAATCTAATTAAAATTAATATAAAATCAAACAATGAAATCAAACATTGAACTTTCTTACAGCTCTGTAGGGGGCCCTCCCATTTAGTATAAGTGCCATGAATTCAAATAAAAGCAACTAATGATGTAGTTACACCTCAGGAATATAGTATTCATTTTAATAAAAGTAGAGAGTTTTTGACACAAACTAAAACAGATTTACTAACATAAAAATCTTTATCTTTGACTTGTAAAGAAATAAAATATTTATACATGGGCGAAATAACAACTTAATGAAAGAAATGTCGTGAGGAAAATTTACACATTGACAATACAATTTTTTTTTTACCATAAAATATATCCAACATGATTTTCTCTATCATAGAAAACCATGCATATATTCTTCCAAACATCAACCATATGAAACTTGCTCACTTGATATTATTTTTTGCATGCTCACTTTACACTGAAACCGCTTCCTAGAACCTTTGCACATGAACAAAACAACGCTGACCTCGACGTTTGACTGAACATATTCTGAATAATTGGCGGATAAGCATGTACTTAACATTTGGCATATGCTCATGTACTTTATTCTATTTTAATGTCTTAGCATCCCATCTAACCATGGATTGAGCTGTGAAAAATTTAGTCATCTACGACAATATTATATTTGGTAGCCAAAGAGATATTTTAGTCAATTTCAAAAAGAAAGCCTAGATTATGGGGATAGTGATTTGATACGTTTTTTCATATGTGGAATGGCATTAATAACCATACGACCTGTAAATATATATCAAAAAAGTTAGAGTATGGATGAAAAATGGGAAAAAGAGTCTCAATATAAAGGAAAATTCGAGGATTCAACATCAGTCGCAATTGGTGAATGCCCATAGGAATCGACCATGAGAGTGTGATAGAGTGCAATAAAATTCTGGACATTATTTTTTGAGACGACATTTAGGTGTATCATGTTTGTCCATCTATATTTAAAATAGATCATCAAGCCCCTAACATAGCCAGATCCATTAAGCCCTGACAAACTATGGATAAGAGCCATGGGAAATGAAAGAATGTACAATTGAAGTTTCAATGGCATCAAATGATGATCTTTGATAACATCGAATGTAATTTGGCATACATAACTAAAAACACATTCAAAAGGGACACATAAGTCCAGATAAATTATATAAAATATAACTAATATAACTCTATGTGTAATAACTTGTAAATCTTGAGTAACTGGAGTACATCATGAATGAGAGGTAGCAAATATCCCATGTTGAACTTGGTTAAATAATGTAGTGATGTGAAATTTCACATTTATGACACATATAAATAAATAACACATATAAAATAATTATTATTGGATATGTTGAGGAAAATGATGGATGCAATGTCATAATTAGAGTCATCACTATTCTCATTAACTTCTGAAGTCCACATAAGTGTGACTCCCATAACGTGCAGACTATGTCCAATTTATGATATCAACACCTATGTGGGTCATATAAACCAATGAAAGTTTGAAAACCCCAAAACTCTCTACATATCCTAATGAACCATGTGAATGAAAGAACCCAAAGCAAATCACAGTATGATGCCTTCAATATTCTATTTTCATGCAGTGGGATTAACTATTGACATGAAAAAAATATGTAAAAAACATATAAGCTTCAGATGTGCACATTCCCATAAAATTTGGCATCCAATCGGAAATATAGTTTTCTAGATGCCAGGAATCCACTAATGATACTACCCAACTAACTCACCCGATTAACAATGCATTGATAAGATTAATGTCAAGCTCTAGTTGGTTCAATCACTCATGTGATCCAAGGAAAAGCTAATTGATATGGTTTTTCGAGAGAAGAATGCAAACAAAGGACCCTCAATATTAAGGTAGACCATGGAAGAGAAGGAAAATATTTTATCCTTGGATCTGAGTTCTAATAGGATGAATGGCATTTTCCCTTCGAAAATTAGGGACCTAAGATTAGTTATGAAGATGAATTTGACCGATAATTTTGTTATAGGCTATACTCTGCTTAAGTTAGACAATCTAAAAATAATAAATCTCTTTGATCTTTTTAGGCTTCACGACAACTCTCCCAAGGCATTGACATATACTATTAATTTTTAGGAATTTATATAGGCACCAATACTATTGGGGGAATTTTCATTGGCCTGGGATAAGTTGCAAGAGTTAATAAAGTTTCAATCTCTCAACCTTGATTTATGAGGGAAGAATAACTTAAGTGGGGTAGTACCATCAAAATCGGTAGAGATTCTATCCTTGAATAGATTGTATTAAGCTCAGTACTTTTTCCTCTCAGTTTTGGCAAGAGATTAGGAAGGTGCTTGCCTCTATGGAATAATAGCTCATGGCTCTGATAGGCTAAATTAGTATGTTAACTCATCATCACATTAATACTTTTAACTCATAATCATTAAAGTCAGCAAAGCATCATTGATCATTGGTCTTCTCCAGAAAAAATTGCAAACCCAAGGAGAAAGAAATATGAAGTTGACTAGGTTTTTTTTAAATGCGTTTTTTTAGACAAATCTTATCAAAATAAATTAAACATGCACCATAACCCTACGTGTAAGAAATGAAACCATACCATACAAAACATCAGGGTAAAACCTTGAGACAAAATTATAATAAACAAAGACCACTTATTCAACAAGGAGACCATAGGAAAATGCCATCATTAAGCCTTTCCAAAATTGTAAAGATAGATATGTGATAGATAGATTTTTTTTATCAAATTCTTGTTAGATAGATATGTGATCAGACAAGAGTCTCTGAGCTATAAAAAATTCTTACTTTCTAGTGATCACATATGGAAATCCTATGGAAACTTGTGCAGCCAAGTATTTCTATAGATATTTGACTAAGTGGCGTGCCCATGTTTAGCGTGTGAACTTGGAGCTCTGATACCAAGTGTAGGGATTGCACCTATAATGTTATTTACCCTTCTTTTTGTTTAACTATATTAACCTCTTGCAACACGATAAATCACAATTTAAGATATATATATATATATATATATATAATATATATATATAATATATATCGAGAGAGATCGAGAGAGAGAGATCCTAATATATTGCATTACTATGAATGAGACAAATTAAGAATTTCCATTTGACATTCATTTACCCATGCACAAAAACTATAAGTGAATTAAATAATAAAGCATGCACCAATATGAAATACATAATACTTTAAGGTCAATTAATCCATAGTTAAATTATACAATTTAATGCAATACACTAAACATGTAGTGGAAATTTATAAAACCCGAAGTACCATTCAGTGAAGGGATGGAGACTCGACTTGACTTTGTTGATTCTTGTGCTTCCCTGTGGTTTTCCATGTATGGGTGTGAAGGATGTAGTGCCCCTATCTGAATGTTTTCGATCGACTCATTGATATCCCAATGTACTCCTTCAGTACTCTTCTTCCCAATAGACCCCCAAGCTGTAAAAGGGGTTGTAAGATAGTGAAGAATTGCTAGCTAATGTAGGAGAACACTCTTTTCTCAAGAGTCCCCCTCTCAAAACAAAACCTCCACTATACCAAACCCATCATAGTCATATCTACTATCAAATTAGCATTATCTTATTCATTCATAAATAGGGAAAAATGATTCCCCTCACACATAACTTGCGCCTTTTATAGGAGGCTTCATAGGTGACACTTGACGCTTCATGCAAAAATAACTATTTTTATTTATATAAAAGTTTTATTATTCACCCACCCATTTGTCAGTCTCTCACCAAGGCTATCCTAAATTTTTTACATAATTTTTTTATTTAAAATAATATTTTTCCTCACTCCAACATGACTCCCTATTTATTCTCCTAACTATCTCTTGATTCCCCCTTTATGTTCCTTGATTTATGTTCATCACTGAAGTCAACTAGAAGGTCTTAGATTTGGTCCCACAACTACACCCTAGTTTCACTCAATTTCAGTCTTAGATGGATATCCTTGTGTTGGATCATGCCACATGGAGATTCTCTCATGAAATAAATTCTCTAATTAAATTTTTTATTCCTATTTTATTTCAACCCCATCTTTTCTTATAACGTTAAACTATTTTAGGATTAATATTTTAATAATCTATGTCCTACCCCCCCCCCCCCCCCCCCCCCCCACCCCACCTCTTTTGCTTATTAAAACACTTATGAAAATTACCTACCTAATATTTTCCAAACATGTGAAGGGTACAATTATCAATTGGTACAATGTTTTTATTTCTTCCTATTCTCTCTTTATCCCAAGTTTTATTCTTGATTTATCTACTCTGGTTTTAAAACCTCATTTACCACCTTATGTGAATCAGTAGGAATTTCATATCTTGATTATATTCAGTAGTTTATTCTTGATGTGAAGGGTGCCATGTTGGTTGTTCCTTTCAAGAACTTCCCTTTGAAGTTCCAGGAGTGCCACACCAAGAAGTTTCTTCATTATGCCAAGGGTGCCAAGTTTGTCGTGCCCTTCAAGGAATTCATTTGAAGTTCCAAGGGTGCCATGCCATTTTCCCTTCAAGCATCCATTGAATATGAGGGGAATATCTAGGTGCAACAACAAAGACTCTTATCCTCTCCTATGCTACCCTTTATAGTGAGACTAACAGTGTTGGGGATTGAGGAATCTGCCTCAATGTGCACCCCCTAGTAAAATCCTCATGAGTGACCCAGTCTGTGACTTGCCACCACAACATCGTGATATTCAAGGTGAAGGATCCCATACCTTTGTACCTAGTTCATGGTGGGAGTGCTAGAGGGTGAGATCAAGGACATTGTCCCAACCCTCCCATGAAGTTCCCCCTATTTTTACAATCCCATCACCCATGTGTGATTCAATAAAATAAATAACTAACTTATGCATGTAGCCACTATCATGTCATTATAATTCACAACATAATTTTAAATTGAACTTTAAAAATTTCTTGAGACAATAACATGTAACTCAAACCAAACTAGAGGTTCCTAAATCATCACATACAATTACATATTAGTTGTCTCTTGCCACTCTCAATGACCATCAGTGATATTGTATTCATAATATTAGTCAATGTTATAATTATGTATGCTCAAAAATCACCATGACATAATCATCATTATAATCACTAATTTTAAGCAAGACGCAAATGTAAACAAGACTACATAATGAGTCCATCACATGGTTACACATAGTCATCGAACAGATCCATCACAACCATTATAATCGCAACATCAAACAAGCATATCATAATTATTATCACATACAATAATAGTAAAAGTCAATTACCTAGATCCTCAACTTGATTTACTCAAAGAGTATTGTATAAGCCCTTAGGCTGTATTAAAGCTAATGTAATATCAAGGTCAATAACTAAATCAGGGCACTACATAAGGCCAAGCTAGTTGCTCCTAATTGTTTGATAACCATATATGAATCTTTTTAATTCATATATCTACTCTAACCAACATTGATTCCTAATATATCATTGGTTCTAATTCTAATCTATTTGTACAACTCCATCTTCTAGGTGAGAAATGATCTAATGACTAGAAAGGAAAGTGTAACATTTTTTCACTTGTTGGTGAGATTATGACTAGATATATAATTTGTATGGATCCAATATAGGATCATTCTAGGATTTATTTATTTTGGAACTAATACTCTCCACCTTAGGCTATAAAAGTTAAAAATATTTTAAATTTCCATTTTAGCCAGAGATTTCCAAAAGATAAACAAAACCTTCAATCCTCAGCCTTCGAGCCTGCTAGGATATTATAATTTTCTGCAGTTTACCAAATGGAAATCCAAGAGTTTAGAAATAAAATTATAAAGGTAGGTGAAGCATGTTTCCAAATATTGTTAAGGATTCCTTCTGGGATAGGAGAAAGTAATTGCCAATAATATGTTTCATATAAATTCCCATATGCACTAAAAGATTATTTTCTTCTAAAGAAAATTCCAATCTACTATTTAACTTAAGAATGTACCCAAAGTAAATTAAACATGTAATTATCAAAATTATTTGTTGGAGAGAAATTCTAAGTTGGGTAAAAATAAGATAGTTTTCCTATCTTAAAAAAAACAACCTAGGCAAAAATGTGGGCAAACCTTAAAAGTAGGACACTCCTAAAATTCAGTTGGGAACAGAATTAATAAATACCACTGAGTGGAAACACTTTGAACAACTTGGCTGTGGAGGACAAACATGAAAGAAAGGAACTTCAGCTCAGGGGGAATCACTGGTAGCACAACTCATTGGTTGGGAGGAAAGTTCCATTCCGCATATCATTTCCATAGAATTTTTTGATGATAATATAAGTGTTTTCTTGTGTTTAATAGGATAATTGATTCTATTATGAAGTAGTGTAATAACATTTTTCAACAAGTGATTATTTATTTTAAAGAAATTGTTGATCTTGAATTAGAAGAGAATTATTTGATTTGATATTTAGATTATTTGTATTTATGTTTAAGGATGGGGTATATTTTCCTTTTCTAATCAATATATAATGGTTTTGACTAGTTATTGTGTGCCTAGATATGAATCTATTTATTAATTGAATTGATGGGAAATAATGGTTAGTGACTATTGATATTGATTTGTGAAGAAGACTATAGTGAATAAGGCCAAAATTAATTATGGATATCTGATGAGAGGTTTAAGATTAGATAAAACAAGTATTTGGGTGGTGTTAAATGAAGATTAATGCTTTCTCCAATATGATTTTACCTGTGAGAGTAGTAGCTAGTTAAATTATGAAAATAGTTCCGAGATAGTGTGGGTTTCCATTGTTTAAAGGAATTCATATCATTAAGATTGTTGTATATAAGTATTTGAATACTATGTGTTCAAACATAAAATCTACCCTATTAGTAACATGCTATTAGCTAATATGAAAATAGTTATCCTATTAATTCTCTCTCTAATATGATTTTACCTATGAGAATATAAGCCAATAAAATTGTGAAAATAGTTACAAGATACCCTGTGGGTTTCTTTTATTTAAAGCAATTCAAGTCGTTAAGACTATTGTATGTAAGTATTAGAATGTTATTGGTTCATACAATGTCTACTGTATTAGTAACATACAATTGGCTAATTATGATTACTTCAGGGATTTTGTTACTATGATTGCAGTAGAAACAAAAGTAAAAAAACTTTAAAATAATGTGCATGCATGAAACTAGAAATAGGTACTTATAAGTACATTTTTTCCTGCATAAAGATAATAGTTCCATCCTTAATTGGATATGCATCTTAAAGACATGGGTATTAGAAAGAAAACTATGATATCCCAACAATAAACATAAGTAGTATAATGTGGAATTAATTGTTCCATAATGGGTGGTTAGAATAATGGTTTTACTAAGAAATTATCTAGTATCTATGATGCAGGAGGATCACTACACATTTTGTTTCAAAAACAAATTTTCTAAATATATTCCAGCTAGTTGTGATTATGTGTCCTTTGAGGCACAACCATACTAGTGTGCTTTTCCTAATTGTAATTGTGTCCCTTTTATGGGACAATTGTTCTATCTGTTAGCATTTAGCTTCAAGAAAAGGCCTATTTATCAATTTTAGGAAGGTTATTATTGGAAGCACAGATGTTTTCTGTTATAAGGTACTTTCCTTTTCTATTGTATATATATGTGTACTTGAAGACCTCACAGTGGTGAAGGTTGCAGGAAAGAGAATGAATTATTATTTATTTTATGTTGTGAATGGGTTGCTTCATGTTTTACTATTGGCTGAGCTCTTGTTTGAAGTTGATTTCTACACTTTATTTATTTCCGTTGAAACACTTTGAACTCAAGAAAACTCCTAGCGATTTAAGCTTGGAATGACAATCTCATTCCTAACCAGTTATGAATAGCTAATAATTCCTTGTATGAATTGGTTGGTTTTGCATTTGAAAAATGGTACAAAATGTGTACTTTTATGTTTTTGGGCATCTCCCTTACGAAGGTCAATAATGAGAATCTCGTGCTAGAGGAACTATGTTTAAAACTAATATTTCAACTCTTGAGTTAAGGATTATGGCAGTGGGCCATCAATTGAAGGTGGGCCCCTCTGAATCCCTTTCATCTAAAAAGAAACTCATAATGTTGTCAATCTAGCCTCATACAGTGGTCTAGCTGCTAGTTGGTAGTTGGGGCTATTAGCATAAATCTTGATGAGTAGAGTAGAAGAAATAACTCGACCTCAAGTCAGGTCTGATCCCAACTGACATATAATTAGCATAGTTTGGAGCAACATTGTTTCGGTGACTAGTGGTAGGATCTAAACCCGACCTGCTAAAGAGTCTTGACTCCCAAACAACCTTGAGGACTGTGCGTGGCTACTACTATTGGAGTTTAGTCTTAAATTATTTTTATACAGAGACAAGGGGTTTGAAAATTAATTTTTCATGGGAGAGAGAGTTGAATGTGCGTGGAGTTCATTTATTTGTTACAGGGTTTATAAGGAAATAAATGTTTGACCACACACCACTATGCCACTTGTGGTATCAAAGCATGCCTTTCAACTCCTAAAAAGCTTTCATCTATAAATAACATTTGAAAACCTAACTAGACTTGTGATGCTAGTATGTCTCCCAAAAGAAAAAGTTGAGGAAGGACTACGATGGACGACAACCTAAGATTGGAGTTGAGGCATATCCATGCAAGAATGGAGGCCATGGAAACTACCCAGAGATGAGAACTTGATCTAATGCACATTAGTGAGAGTGAATACATGAGTTCTAGGAAAGAGATAGAGGGAGCCCCAAGAAGAGAGCATCATGAAGAATATTTTATTAATCTAGTCACCAAGGTTGGGTCTAGACTAAAGATGGGAGTGTTGTTATATGATGGCACCCCGGATGTGGAAGAGTTGTTGGATTATATCAGTTTTCTAGATAAGTATTTTAATTATGAGGATGTTGAGGATGATCAAAAGGCCAAGTATGTTATGATCAAGTTAAAAGGAAATGCAACACTAAGGTGGGATGAGTTGTAGGAAGATCGAAAAAAGAGGAAATCAAAGATTAAAAGTTGTGATAGGATGGTGAAAAAATTCAAGAGCAATTTTACACCGAAGGATTAGAACCTAAATTTATTTAGATAGTTGTATATTTTGAGGCAGAAATCCATGATGGTGAAAGAAAACATAGAGGACTTTTGCATATTAAATATAAGATAAGGCTAGAGCGAAGAGGATTTAGAGAGGGTGGTGAAGTACATAAATGGCCCGAAGTTTGAAATTCAAGATGAAATTAGACTCTTATCCTTGAAGACTGTGGAGGATGCCTATCGTGCAATGTTGAGGGTAGAAGAAAAGTTTGCTAGGAAATAGAACCAACAAAATAGAGGAAGGACTGTAGCTAGAGGAAGGGGATCTCCCAACTAGGGTAGAGTTTAAACTCCAAGAGAGGAAGCAAGGAGTTGAAGTATTTAATCTACAAAATGAGGAGATTTAAGGGATTAGGGATTTTTCCTAAGAGGCAAAGGTAGAGAGAGGGAAGTTAGATATTACACATGTGGAAAGGTGGCTCTTTTTCCATGGAACTATCCTAAAAATAAATCAATGGGCCAAAGAGGAGTGCATGTTGCAGAAGCCAAGGATGAGGCAAAAACAATAGAAGTGAAAGAAGAAACCCCTCAATTGGGTGAGTCTCTAATGTTGAACAGTATTTTAATTAAAGGGAAAAATTATAAGAAAGAGCTAACATAGTGGAGGAATTTGCTTAGAATAATTTACAATTCCAAAGGAAAATGCTACAAAGTAATTATTGATAGTGGCAACCTTGATTACCTGGATTATGTCTAAATGGTGGAGAAAGTTAGGCTACAAAGGATGACACACCCCACTCCTTATCAGGTGACATGGCTAGAAAGGGGACATATGATTCTAGTCAGCAAATAGAGAAACTTGGAATTCCTAATTGGAAGCTACAAGGATGAGAAGTTGTGTGACACCATGCCTATGGATGTTTTCCATGTCTTATTAGGAAGACCATAGCAGTATGTGAGTTTTGTTATCCATGATGAGAGAAGGAACACCTATTATTTTGAGAAAGAATAAAGTAGGCATGTCTTGCTACCCTTAGAAGAGAAAGGAGTCAAAGAGGATGTAGGCCAAGTGCATTAATGATGAAAAAAAAAGAGCTACTATATCAAGACAAGTGAAAAGAAGAGGTGAAATTCACCTTAACACTCCTTACACATACAAATTTAAATGAGTTTTCTAGTGAAATTAAATCAATGTTAGATGAATTTCGTGATGTTGTGGTGGATGAGTTACCCAATTCTGTGCCTCCTATAAGGAGAATTAGCCATCGTATACATTTAATTCTAGGAGTTGGTATACCTAACAAGGTAGCCTATAGAATGAACCTTAAAGAAAATGAATAAACTTGGAAACAAGTCGAAGAGTTGTTGGACAAAGGGTTGATTATAGAGACCTGGAGCCCTTGTGTTGTTCCACCTGTCTTGAGTCCAAAAAAGGACGTAGGTTGGAGGATGTGCATTGATTCCAACTCTATTAACAAGATAACTATCACATACAGATTCCCTCTAACTTGCATGGATGATATAATGGATTTCCTTAGCGGTGCTCGACATTTTCCCAAAATAGATTTAAGCAGTAGGTATCATCAAATTCAAATGATAGAAGGGGATGTGTGGAAGACAACCTTCAAAACCATTGATGGCTTGTACGAATGGTTGGTTATTCATTTTGACTTGAACAACGCACCCAATACTTTTATGAGGCTCATGAATGAAGTCCTCAAGGAATTCAGTTGTAATTTTGTTGCTATTTATTTGGATGATATCCTTGTGTACAATAGAACCAATGAGGAACATCCCATATTTTTAAAATTGGTATTAGAGAAATTGTAGGAGAAACTTCTGATAATCAGAAGAAGTGTTCCTTCCTTAAAATGAAATTGGTTTATATAGTATTTGTAATTTCTCCTGAAGGGATGAAAAATCAACCTTAAGAAGGTGAAATCCATTAATTATTTGCCTTCTCCAACTAGTATTCATGAAGTGAGAAGTTTCCACAAATTGACAAAATTTTACAGAAAAAAGTATTCAGAATTTTACCCACGTATGTGCATTGATAATGGAAACAATTAAAAAGGAACGAAAAACTTTTAGATAGACACAAAAACATAAGAATAATTCCAGTTGCTAAAGTATAAAATCACTTATTAACTTGTTTTAGTTTTTCCTGATTTCCAAAATCCTTTTCAGGTACAATGTGATACCAATGGAACAATTATTGGAGTTGTCCTTAGCCAAGATGATCAACGAGTTGCGTATTTCAGCAATAAATTGAATGAGACCAAACATAAGTATTCTACATATGATAAAGGGATTTATGCAGTAATTTTAGTCCCTCAAGAAGTGGAGGCATTTCCTTATTCCCAAGGAGACCGTCTTGTTTACACACAACTAGGGATTACAATTTATAACAAAAGAAGGCAAGCTATACCAAAGAAATGTAAAATGGGTTGAGTATATGTATATTTTTTCTTTTGTTTTGAAGCATATTAATGGAAGTGTCAACAAATTTGCCAAAGATTTGAATGGGAAATGTTTAAAGTTTTTGGAATTCAAGGTTAAGACTCTGGGATATAAGCATCTCCAAGAATTGTAAAAGGAAGATCCAAATTTCAAGGAAAGATGTGAACCTTGTGAAAACGTTATGATCCAAGATCGAATCCCATGGATGGAATTTTTGGTATATGAAATGTTGTTGTTTAAGGGTAAGAAGATATGCATTCCAAAATGATAGATGAGGGATAATTTGCTAAAATAAAATAAAAAAAATTGTGGAGGACTTGTTGGCCACTTTGATCATGACAAAAAATATGCACAGTTAAGTTTTTTATTATTAGTCATTCATGACGGAAGATTTCAAAATGTTCAAGGATAGATGCATAATTTTGCAACATGCTGAATGGAGACAGTAGAATGATATGATACATCCACCACAACCCACAAGTATGGGATTTTTTCTGGGCTTGCAAAGAACTCAGACAAAAAATGCTTCATTTTTTGTAGAAGTGGACATTTTTTCTAAAATTTCACATTTCATGCCCTATTCATAACCAAATGATGATTCTGACATTGTAAATTTGTTTTTCAAGGAAGTGGTAAGAATACATGGACTTCCAAGGAGCATTGTCTCAGATTGGACATCAAATTTGTGGGTCACTTCTAGAGAACTTTATGGAATAAATAGGGACAAGCTTGACATATAGTTAACCCTAGTATCCCCAAACAGTTGGGAAATCTGAAGTAGTTAATAGAAGGATGGGAAATTTACTAAGGTATCTAGTTCAGGATCATAATAACTAATGGAATAAATTATCCCACAAGTTGAATTTTCCTATAATGATTCTCCTAATAAGAGCACAAGAAAATTTCCTTTTTAAATTGTGTATAACATCCATCTGAGGGATTTTTCTATGGTCAAGAATTTGGGGAGGCAAGAGAATCGAGTGTTCATGCGGAAGAGTTCGCAACAACAATGAAAATGATCCATGATCAGGTCAAAGGGAAACTACAGGAAAGCAATCTTAAATATAAGTAGAGAGTTGATCTCAAGTGAAGGGAGGTGAATTTTGATGTTGGGGATCTAGTTCCCAAATCATGAATAAAACATGCTGAAACTAAAGGAAATTGGTCATTCTAATGCCATGAGGAAGTTCTCCACAAAGGGTTATGAAATCGAATTACCTCTAGATATAATAATTTCTCTTATATCTAATGTTTCCAATGTATATCACTATTAGGGACCTAGAAAAGTAGCAGAGAATGAACAAGAGTAGATTCACTGGGAAACATGGCTACTTATAGCTTAGAAGCTACAAATGGAAATAAGCTCATAAAAAAAACAAGAAATAGAAGTTAGTATGAGTACTTAGTCAAATGGAAAGGTCTATTGCATATCTCATGCATAAGAGTCCATGAAACCTTTTGTTCTGAGGCAGTTTAATGAAGGAGCATCACTCCACATTTTATTCCAAAAATAATTTTTCTAGTTACCTTAGACTTATTTATGCTTATGTGCCCCTTGAGGAACAACTATAGTAGTGTGTTCTGTTTGTTTGTAGATATGTCACTTTTATGAGACATTTGTTTGCTTTGTTATCATTCAACTTCTAAACAAGGCCTAGATATTAATGTTAAGAAGGATTTTTTTTGGAGAAAACCTATTTTTTGTTAAAAGATACTTTATTTTTGTATTGTATATATATGTGTACCCAAAGACCTAAATAGCGCGAAGGCCATAGGAAAAAGAATGAATTATTTTTGGTTTGTGTTATGAATGGGATATTTAATGTTTTATAGTTGACTGAGCTCTTGTTTGAAATTGATTTCTATGCTTTATTATTTACATTGAAAAAAAAAAATCTTAGGCAAAGTCCTAATGAGGTGAGCCCAAGAAAACAGTCTCATTGCTAACCAATTGCAAAGACTTGATAGGCCATTGTATGAATTGGTTGTTTTTTCATTCAAAGAATGGAATGGAATGAAACCTATAGGTTTCAATTTCTAGGCGTAAGTCTCAGTTACAAAGGTAAAGCACCTTGTTAATGTAATGACAGCCTAGTGCCAAAGAACTATGTTTAAAACTAAGGTTTCAAATCTTGGGTCAAGGGTTTTAGTAGTGGGTCATTACTGTATGGTCAACCCCTCTAATTCCCTTGCATATAAAATAAATCATGTGACATAATCGACCTGACCTAGTGCAGAATCATCATAGTAGGGAGCGACATCATTTTCGTGACTAGAGGATTGTGGACCCGAACCTGACCTGCTAGGGACTCTCGACTCCCAAACAACCTTGAGGACTGAGCATGACCGCTACTATTGGATTTTGGTTTCAAATTATTTTTATATGGAGAGAGATGAGAGAGGGGGTCTGAAAATAAATTTCACGGGTATGCATGGAGATAAGTTATTTGTTAAGAGGAAAAAAATTGACCATGCACCACTATGCTAATCTATATGGTCAAATGAAGGAACAATTATTAGTCATGTACTAATTCTTATATTGAAGAATAGTTATTGACAATATAGGTGATGGACATAAAAAAGAAAATTTAGGATATGCATTTAGTAATTCAAGTTTAAGCATATTATACTAGCATAAGTAGGTCATAAATGCATGTGTTAGTAGTTTGTATATTCTTAACTCTATAAGGAAAAGATAAACAACAAAATGGCCAATTATTAGAGTGAGAGATCCACATTACTCTCTCTCTCGGTGATGATTATAGTTAAGAGTATATATATAATCTATATATATACATAGGTAGTTGGAGGTATATATATTCTATAAATATAGGTTTATAGGTCTTTGTCAACCACATTTACCAAATGTGTGGTTGATAGATATAAGAAGACTACCACGATAGTAAATTATTTAAGTATATGGTTTAATTGTGTTCTCATATATTAAATTATAACTATAAGTGATAATTAACCACACAGCATCATAAATCACGTTATATATTATTATATAATTATATTATAATTAATATTCTTATGTTAATTTCAACATAAGATAATTAATTTAATAACATAATATATTGTTAGCATTGTAATTTTCTCTATAAATATTTATGTTATTCTTCTCTGCTTTCATTTGTATCTTAATGGTAATAATTATTGGACTATATTTATGAATATAATTACGATATCTTATAGTACTATGTATAGTATGGGTGGTGGAGAATATGATAATATTAAATGCTATATGGTTCAATATATAACTGTATATATATGATGATTATATAGTTATTGTTAGAGGTATAGTAGTGATATATATATAATGATGATGAGTGATGACTAACTCCAGGTAAGACCATATGTGGTCTAGTTGGATCCTTAAGAAGTAGAAATTTCTAATTTGTAATGCTTAGAATTCTCATTTGATGTGCTAGAAAAAGAAAGGAAATAAGCGCATCAAGATCACTATAGTTGGGATGACTTAACAAGTCAATAAGATTGGAAGTGTGACAGATGTTAGGAAATGAGAGCGGATGTGAGTAAGGGTTGGACAATCTAAAAGAAAATGCTTTTCATGCTCCACTGTCTTAGTATCATAAAGCTGACAAATTTTATCATCCCATGGAGCCTTGGGAGTAGACCACTGCCCGATTTCACTCTGAATCGCATGAGAATTAACACACACACACACACACACATATATATTTCAAGGTACTAATATTATAAACCCAAAGTATTAATAAACAAAAGAGATTAATATTAATAAAAAAAGAGTCAATAAAGCCACAATCAATATACCAAGGTAATTAACAATTATAAACGAAAGGGTATTACTAACCCAAAGGATTAATTAATGTTAAAAACCCAAGGGTTTTAAATATTAAAACATTAACTTGGGATTCATAAACTAAGAGAATTATATTTATAATCAAGAGATGAATATTACCAATATGGATTAATATTTAAACCCAATTGGATTAATTAATTAATTATTATAAAGTTCTCTAACATAGTATAATCCTAATTATTGATTAATGATTATGATAAACCCAAGATATATGATATATCAGGGATTTAATTCAAAATGTAAGGGACTAGATCGAGATTTATATTAATCTTTCAATGGCATTCAATAAACGCAAGAGGACCTGAGGATAATTATATAGAACCCTAGGGATTAAACCTTGGATTATAATATTAATTAAATCACTAGGAGTTATATAAATCCTAAGGTATTAATAAATATGCAAAAACCAAAATAAGTAAATCGCGAATTGATTATAAGTATTATATTATTCAATAAATTTATATTATAAATCGAATGTATTAATAAACCAAAGGGATTAATATTATTAACCTAAATGATTCATACTGAGGGATGAATAAACCAAAGGATTACTAATGATATAAACCTAAGGGATGAATATACCCAAGGCTTTCATATTATAAACCCAAGGGTTCAATAATATGAAGGGATTAATATTATAAATGAAAAATATTAATAATCCCAAGGTATTGATGATATTATAAGCCCAAGGGTTTAATAAACCCAATGGATTATTAATATTATAAACTCTAAGTTTAAAAGTCCTAATATATTATTATACATATTAGTGATTAATAAACCGAAGAGACTAATAATATTATAAACTTATGGAAATAATAAACTGAAGGTATTATAAACCCTAGGATTAATATTATAAACCAAAGGGATTAAAAACCCTAGGAATAATAATAGAAATCCTAGGATTAATAAACCTGAGGTATTCATATTATAAACCAAACTGATTAGGAAGCCCAAGTTATTACTAATATTATAATCCCAATGGATTTATATTATAATATCAATGTATTTATAAACAAAAGAGATTAATATTATAATCCCAAGCAATTAATATTCAAAACCCTATGGATTAGTATTATAAAATGTGGGATTTATATTATAAACTCAAGGGTTTAATATTAGAAACCCATGATATTAATAAATCCAAGAGATATATCTTATAGACCTAAGGAATTAATATTATAAATCATAGGAATTAATATTTTAAACCCAATGGATTAGAAACCTAAGGAGCTAATATTAAGGATTAATATTATAATCCCAAGGGATTATAAACCCTAAAATTAATGTTAAACTTTATGATTAATATTATAGACACTAAAATTAATATATCAAACCTAAGAGTAATGTTGTAAACCCTAAGATTAAAAACCCTAATATATCATTATACATAGTAGGGATTAATATTATAAACCCAAGGGGTTTATATTAAACCCTAGGATTAATAGTATAAACCCTAAAATTGATATAGGATTAATATTAAACCCTGAGATTAAAAATACTAATATATTATTATACATATTAGGGATTAATATTATAAATTGAAGTGTTTAATAAGGCCAAGGGATTATTGTTTTTATAAACCAAAGGGAATCGAAGGGACTAATAACATTATAAAATCAAGGGATTAATAAACCCCAAGGATTAATATTTTAAATCCAAGGGATAATAAATCTAAGGGAATAATATTTAACCATATGAATTATATTATAAACCCAAGGGATTATATACCCTAGTGTCATGCGGAAAGAGTTATTTTTGCGGACAAACCTAACCTCCCTAGGAGTCTAAGACTCTCTAGTGACAAACAAACCAAACAAGAGCAATCCTTCTCTAAACATACATTATTCTATGAGAAACCAAGTGTTTTCCGATCTTACCTTAGGTCCAACACTTGTTGTAACAGTCCAGCCTTGCTGATCCAGATGAGCTCCTCCTTCACTTTAAGACCTGCATACACTAACAAAGCAAACGATTACATAACACCTGAATATTTCATAAAACAAAGCATATTCATCACATAGACCAAGGAGTACATGAAATAATTCATTAACAACAAATCATTGAGAAGAATGGACTTATTTGTATTAAGGAAACAAAAAAGGAACCATTACAACCTGAGCCTTGGTGTTGTGCAAGCTCCTCCCAGGGTCCAACAAGAGATTTCCTTCTACTTTGACAAGCTCACCCACTCCCAATATGGCAACAAGGAAGGATAGTGATCTCTCCTCACAAGTCAACAATGGAAGTCCTAATTCCAGCAGCATTTACCCTTTAGAATGTTCAGCTTTTCAACCTTCCCTCCT
>APFE030999464.1:0-18918 GCA_000404065.3 Pinus taeda
AGCTCCTAAGAAGTTTTGGAGGTAGATTTTGAATAGGAAAACTAAAGATAGTATTAAAATTACTTTACACGATTGGAATTCCTATTTTAAAAAGCTTTATGAATCTACAAATGTCATGAATAACTTTGAAACCTTGCTCACAACAAAAGAAGTTTTCTCGTTAGAAGAAATTGATTTTGGGCTTAATCGCCTGGAAAATGGGAAAGCTAAGGACACTGAAGGTTAATGTCGTGGAGGTCCTGTCCTAATCCCCCACATTTACAAGCTTTTCAATCAGGTAGTCAAGCATGGGTTCCCTAAACCATGGACTGAGACCCTCATTATCCCTATTTTCAAAAGTGGGGATACAAATAACCCCTCTAATTATCGAACAATTATGATCAACCCTCTCTTAGCCAAGTTATATGGCTTGAAAGTGAAGGTAAGTAGGATAAAGGCCATGCGGGTTTTAGAATACATCACTCAGCAACAAACCACCTCGTTACGCTTAGGATCACTGTGGAGGAATGTCGTAATGATAAATCCAATCTCTTTTGTTGCTTTGTGATCTTTAGAAAGGCTTTCGATATGATTCCTGGAAACAAACTTTAGAATAGATTAGAAGAGCTAAAGGTTCCTTTAGAGTTGAGAGCTGTCACTATAAGGTTATACGAGAATGTAGTTGACAAGCTAAAAATCAATGAGGGGTGGTTGAAAGATATTAAATGTAATATCAGAGTTAAACAACATTGCCCCCTCTCCCCTACCCTACTTGGCATTTACATCAACAAGATGAAGGGTATTTAGAGGAAGCAGGATGTGATGGCACAATCTTAGCTGGGATAGCCATCATCCTTCTTCTCTATGCTGACGATATTGTTCTTCTCGCAAGGTGCCCATCTCATCTTGATAAGCAACTTAGGCTTCTTAAGGATTTCGGCTCTACCATGGGTATGACTGTTGACACTGACAAAACAAAAGTTATGATTATCAAATCCAGGAAGGACACTTACGCTAATTTTATGTATGACAATAATAACTTGGAGGAGGTGTATTCTTACAAGTACCTAGGAATTGATATTCATCACAAGCTCAACTAGAACTATAGCATTGAGAAAAGGATTAATGAAGGGTGGAAGACTTATTTTGTTCTTGAAAATAATTGTAAAACGACAAACCTCATAATGTGGGATAAAAAGAAATTCCTCTTTGAAACTTTAGTCACTCCTGTTACCTTATATGGTTGTGAATTCTGGGATTGCAGCAACTCTAGAGAATCTTGGAGAAAGATTGAACAAATCCAGAAGTTTTTATAACCTGAAAATTAAAAGCAATACACTCTATCATATTCTCCTTATAGAAGTAGGTTTTTCCCCTATCAAGAGCCTAGCTATGACTAGACTTCTGGTGTACAAGCATAAGCTCAATAACATAGGAGACCATAGACTTCCTAAGCTAGCTTAAAATTCTAGCCAAAACCACCTATAAGGCTCAAGTGGGGTGGTGTAAAGACACGAGGGCCTAGTTAAACCATTGGGAGATCAACAAGAATGATGCATTGCAAAACATTAATAACATTAAAAATATTGTTATTTCTAAGTTCAAAGAAAAAATGTGGTGTGAGAAAGATTTAGCTGTTAAAAGAAAATAAAGTTATTATAAGAATGTCATCAACCCCACTCTAGAAGATCAAAAGTATCTCTGTGTTTTAACTAGCTCAAAGAAGAAAATCAATATAGTGAAGATTAGAACAAACTCTCATGAGCTGCATAGTGAAACAGGTCATTTCGCAGTTACTAAAACACCATAGATGGAAATGATCTACCATGTCTATGAGAATAGGAACATTGAGGATGAAAACCACTTCCTCTTAGAATGTCCCGAGTACAACCACATTAGATCTCAGTTTCATAATCTCTGTCGCTAAGGAGACTTCTCTCCAAGCTTTTTGAACATAGGAATAAAATCTTAAATCAAACTAAATAATTTGTATTTCTTTCTTTAGGTCTGATAGAATAAAATTTGGTCCCACCACTATAAAATATTTATCTGCTTTCATTCTAAAAACATATTATAATTTATACATTAAAAATATAATATATGATTATCTTGATACAGATAGATGTATTTTCCATTTTCATAATAATAATAATAAAAAAAATTCATTCACATACAAAGAAAAATAACAACTTTCTTCTCATCCATGTTTCAGGTCAATAAAGCTGGAGATCAATAATTAGAGAAGAAATTATACTTAATCTCCTTTTTAAATTTTGATGTTATATCGGAACAGAAAACAATTTGATATATATATACACACGTTACAAAATTAGATGTTATATTTTGGTTGTCCCGAGAGTTCCCATAAAATTTGTAATTTCATCGTTTTCCTCCTCAAATTACAAATTACAATATGCAGGTAAACATTCCTTAAAAGCTAACTCTGATAATTTCAACCAAAGATTATATCAACTTCTTTTCTAATTAAATTTATTAATTTAGATTAATTACATTTTAATTAATCAATTTATTAATAGTAACCAATAATTTAAATACTTAATAAATATATGCAAAATCGTATACTTAATACTTAATACTTGTTGGGCGTGGCTAGAGCACTGCCCACAACCAGTGCAGCTACTACAATTACTGCCAATGCAAAAGCATATGAGTACCTCATCGCTGGCTGGGTGGAATGATATATATATATAAATTCTACTGATATGAATAAACAATGGGAAATCGGAAATGCTGGGTGGAATGATATATAACCTCTAATAATGCTGCCTCTTGCGATGATGATGAATGTGTGGTGGCAGCCTCCATTTATAGGCTTCGTCTTGGTGGGGATGGGTGTGGGTAGCATTATCTGTTGGACACCGGTGGACCGGGACGCATGTGGTTACTATAATACAAAGAAAGGAATGCACGATTCATTTTAGCCGCCTATCCTGACTAGACCGTTTCCCCCTCGTGAGTGGGCCCAGTCCATTACAGACCGTTTCCTCTGTAGAGAAGACCAACGAATAAGTAGCTCACCTGGACATCCTTGTAACGCCGTTACAGTGACAAGTTCTATTATAAAACTACCCCGCGGGATAGGCATCCCGTTTTGAGATCGGTTCTTCATAATTATTAAAAAACTAAGTGGGTGGGGTTTAGAGTAGAGAGAGTTTTATATAATAGAAGAGATGTGTAATTTCTTCCCTATAAGATGTTATACAAATTATTAATGAATAAAGAGTTAATCTAAATACTTAGACCTATTTTGTATAATATATTATATAAGAGAATAAAAAAATAATTACAAGTTTATTTTTTTTATTAATGCATTGTTCTATATCTATTATATTTTGTTGTTTATTCTGTGAATCGGTTACAAATAAATTTTATTTGTATATTTTCTTAATTAAATTCTCTTATACTTTTACTTTCTTATTTCCCTTAAGTTATTTTTAATCCTTGATTTAATTTTATTATTCTTTTAATATTTTCTATTTATTATATTAATATAATATTTTCAATTAATTTACCTCTTCCCCTACTCAAGTCGCTTTCTCACTGTGCTAGTTTTTCCATTTGATAATTTAAGGTTAGTTCTTTATTATTATTATTATTTATTTATTATAAATATAAAACTTTATTCACCTATTGTTCCAGTATCTATTTTTTAATTAATAACTCAACAAAGTCAAATAAATAAATAGATAAAAATCAAATTAATTAATAATTATTAATTAATTTATATATATATTATGATATTATATATTATATATATATATATAGCTTTTAAATTAATTATATTAACTAAAAATAAAATAAAATTAATACAATTATAAAAATTAAATTCAAAATAAAAGATAACAACACACCGATTAACATAAAATAAAAATATAAGTTATAAAACAAAATAAAATAAAAGTAGAAACAGAAATATTCAGAACAATATACAATTGTTTACTAAGTATATAATGAAATCAAATTTAATAATTAAAAATAATAATTGCTTAAATAAATAAATAAAATAACGCATAGATAGTAATACATTCAATAAATATAACATGATAATATTATAAGAATTAATTAAAAATAGGAATAAATATTATACAAAAAATTGTATCTATGGAGAGTTTAAGAAGATTTGACCCTATGCTTGATGAAGAGTTAGAAGGTGTTGAAGAATGTCTTCTTAGCATGAAAAACTAATTTTATGTTTATAATTATTATAGTCGATTGAGATCCAAACTAACAACCTTTTAGTTTAGTGGAAAAATAGCATTATGGTGACAAGAGACAAAGGAAATTCATAAGATAAAAGGAGAGAAAATAAATTGGTCAATGATTTAAAAGTAATTTCGAAAAAAGTATTTCAATTCATGTTGGCTTGATGAAAAAGCCAAAGTATTTAATGATTTGACATTGGGACGACTCGCAATGGAAAATTTTGTTAAAAATTTTATAAATCTTCAATGATATGTTGCATATCTTAAAGAAGAGGAGGTGAAAATACAACATGTTATTAGCTATATTTCTCAATATTATAAAGATAAGTTTGATTTCTCTAATCCAAAAACCGTGAATGAGACTATTAGACATGAAAATTTTTTATCACTGGTTTAAACAAAGGCAGGAAACCCCAAAAGCTTGATAATCTAAGAAAAGAGAAATGTTAGAACAATTAAAAGAGGGATACGAACACCATCCATTCAGAAATGACACAAAAATTTATCATGTAAAAAACTATAGTAGGAGTAATAAATAGCAAGGAACAATTGTAAGAAACCCAAGGATTAATGTAAATAAACAAGGAGAATTGGTGCATAAACTAGTAGAGTGTTTTGTGTGCTAAGGACCCAATTTCCAAAAGATTGTCCATAATAACGGTGGTGGATGAACTTCAATTGCTCAATCAATGAATTCAATTGAATTTCCATCTTGATCTGTTGTGGGTGAACCTACTAATGGCTATAGAACAAGAAGGGGCATGCTTTGAACTGTTACTTGAATGTGAATGGGTGTTTATGCTACTGGTACTTGATAAGATGCGGGGTAGCCTGGTGAAAGTGAATTGACTCGATCAACTCGATCAACTGCAATGACTGGGACTAGGACAAACACTGTTATGAACTATGGAATAGGAAGGGATGCTAGGGGAATGACTCAATCTTTTTTCGCTGAAATAAATGGGAAATGGTGGCATTATCAAGTGATCCTCAAGGGGGAAAGAATTGATAAACTAGTCTAGTTCGTAGGGCTTGAATTATACAGACTAGAGATTGGTAGATAAGTCTAGTATATTCCGCACCATAGAGAATAGTGATCCTTCCTCATCAGACCAATAGAAGAATCATAGCGCGCACCAGCACTTCATCGAGCACCCTTTATTATTATATCGATAGTCATAACCTATTTATCAAGTGGTTGTTGATTCGATTCCTACCCAATGGACTCAGTTGATCTTGACCTAGTTGGCCTAGAAATATGTGTCCAATAGTCCATATAGTCAATAATCAATACTATTAGTTTCATCTTTATAGCTAGCTTATTCTGTATCTACTATAACTTCCAATTAAGGTGATATTGTGGCTTAACTGAACCTTGGGCCATTTAGAAATCAATATCCAATATTGTCTGGTGGTTGATAGTTGGTGGATTAAAGGCAAGTGTAGTTTATAGCTTATGTAGTTATAGCTTACTAAAAATAGTAGTTCTTACACTATTGCTCAGAGATTTATAGCAGATTAGAGAAGCTACCAAAATAGTCACCTTAGTCTTAGCCCTATGGACCTACGGTGGTGATGCAGGAGCATCAAGACCCTCTTCATTTGTAAATATGGAATAAAAAGGGGGGTGTGATAATTTTAAATATTTTGTTATTTTTAATAAAATAGGGAATGTTTTAGGCATAAAGCAGTGAATGTGGATCATTATGGGATAAGGAAAGATTTTCTATTTTAGAACAGGGAAAAAGATGGGAAAAAGCCTCAAGATGCTTTTACCATATGTATGCATTGCATGTAGACTCTTAGAGCTTTTAGTTGGGTGATTCTAGATCATGCTTAGTTTTTATAAATTAGGAATCCTCAAAGCATTGAGGATCAGAGAGGAGTGAGTATGAGGAATAAGAGGCCATGAATAGGCCATGATTCCTCTTGTAAATAATTTATTTCTTAATTAATTATTTCAGTGATTTGTGTGCATATGTATTGTCTAGAACTTTTAGAGCTTTTAACATTTACCAGGGATAATAAGTGGGATTTACTGTGTATTGCAATGCATGGTTATATGCATAGACATAGTTTAAAGATTCTGCGTTTTGCGGGTTGCGGCCTACATCAAGTGGTATCAGAGCAAGAATAACTCTTTTTGAAGGTTCAAGTGTTTTTTGTTAGGTTAATTGCATGTGATGATTTTTGGACTGATGAGTATGGATTTACAGGAATAGTGAAGAAATCTCAGCGGGAAGAAGGAGAAGTGAATGTGGCAGAACCTAAAGATTCAACAGAGGTTGAATACAGTTGCAGATGAGGGAAGCCTACAGGAGCAGTGGAGAATTCTCAAAAGGTTCCAACAGAGGAACTATGATTACTAAAAGACCAGATCCGGAGGGAAGGATTACTGAGGTAAGTGGCAGCAAGAGATGTTGTTGTGGCAAAGGCTTCATGCAACTCATACGGGAGCAACTCATGGCGAAGGAGATGACTACTAAAAGTCATAAAGGAGAAAGCAGAGGTTCAGAAAGAGGCCACATAAGAAAGAAGGAGAAATATGCCAAGGCGAATGGCATAAGACAACAGTTGACTCAGGAAGAGTATGAGAAAAAGAAAGCTGAGATAGAAGCTCATCTTGAGCTATTGATGGAATTGTTGCAGGAAAAGGTGAAAGACCAGAAACATGGTTTACTGATGAGGAAGAGAGTGAAGTGGTAGAGGCTACAGCAAAATAGAGATTTACAGATAAGCATGAAGTTACAAGAGGAGCTGAAGAAACTTAAGTAGATGATGGATGAACAGTTGAAACAGGAAGAACTCAAAGCAACTGAGTTGGAAGAGGAGGTTTCCATTGGTGAAACAGAGGAGAAGATCATTGATGATTTCTTGAGTTATTGGGTAAATCCACATCAGCTGGATAATGTAAAACCGTGTATTTTTGTAGCTAACAATTGTGATGTGATGACAGGTTTTACTGAGGAGGAAGTACAATCTTATGAAAATGTTACAGCACAAGAGGATGTTCTTGTAGATGCAGAAGAAGTGAATCAGTCTGTAGCACGGATAAGTGAAGAAACAGTTGGAACTGAAAGTTTATGTATGAATGCAGGTGATGATGATATGCTTCAGTGATGCTATAGAGAAATTGCATTGTTAGAATACTCGTTGGAGAATCCAGAGTATGATAAGGAGATTGCAGAAGAAAGAGTCCAGTGCAGTGAACCAAAGGGAAAAGTTGCAGATGAAATTGCAGATGATGATCCAAAGCATGTTGTAGAGGGACAGGAAGTTTGGGAGGTAGCAACATCTATGGCGACAGTGGCAGCAACATCCATAGTGACAGCTAGAGCAACATGTGGGTTGATAGCAGTAGAAGAGGCACTGAAGCCTTCTATTTTTTATTCTAACAATTGTTCTGTGAGTACAGGTTCTATTGAAGATGCTGGAGAAAATCTGTTAGACGAAAAAATTGAAGTGATGAGGCAGATGATGAAGGAATCCCGGAAGAGGCCATCAGTAATGAAACAAAGGAGAAGCAGCGAAAGGAAGACCGCAGAAGATTGCAAGAGTGCAGCCAGTGGAGCGATGCATCATAAAGTGTGGAGACCTGGAGAAGAACAACAGACAAAAGCATCGGCAAATGGAAACTTGCAGAACAAGGTGTGGGATCCGGGCATACACAGATCCCAACACATGCTCAAGGGATCATGATTAATTTTAAGGTTGGGTGTATGATGCAGGAACATCAAGACCCTCTTCATTTGTAAATATGGAATAAAAAGGGGGGTGTGATAATTTTAAATATTTTGTTATTTTTAATAAAATAGGGAGTGTTTTTAGGCATAAAGTAGTGAATGTGGATCATTATGGCATAAGGAAAGCTTTTCTATTTTAGAACAGGGAAAAAGCCTCAAGAAGTTTTTACCATATGTATGCATTGCATGTAGACTCTTAGAGCTTTTAGTTGGGTGATTCTAGATCATGCTTAGTTTTTATAAATTAGGAATCCTCAAAGACATTGAGGATCAGAGAGAGAGTGTGAAAGTTTTTCTGGTTGGAAGCCTTCGGACAATTTGTAAAGGGCCTAAATGTTGAATATCTGGCATGAATCAAAAGTTCTTGTAAGTGTTTTGTGTGTAAATATAACCTTTGATTTTTCACTATATGTCTAGTGTTGAGGTTGCATGAGATTAGATTTATGTAAAACGTAATTAAGTCTGCGTTCTATGTGGGGAGGACTGTATTTCGTTTTATTAATTTGAAAGCGCTATTCAATTAGTGGGCTACGTATTTTGTTCTGATTCAAGGCAGAGGATGTGTGGGACCTTTATAGTGTTTTACCTGCATCAAAAATCCAGTTATTTCTTATCATATGTAATCATTCTAAGGAGGTATTGCAAACAGGTGGTTGTTCATTTAATAATGGGAAGGCAATATTCTAATGTTTATTCTGGGCAAGGAATATTATAATGTTTCTTCAAAGACTTTTGTTTTCCCACAGGGCGCAGGAAAAAGTTTACTGGGTCTCCAAGAAAAAATATCAGTTCCTGAATGTATGTTCAGGCCCTATAAATTGATCTGATAAACCTAACAGTAAGATAAATTTTGTTTAAATTTTAATTAAACAGATTAGAGAAGAAACGATGCTACCCACTCCACGAGAGGAAGAGAGCAGTTCGGTTACTCGTAATAATGGAAGTCGATGAAAGAGCATCCTCCACTAAATCGATGCTCATGTGAACATATCGAAACCTGAGTATAGTAAAGCGGTCGCAGGCTTGCAAGAATATCGCAATCAGAAACAGAACCTTATAGAGCCAGGCTGGTAGGAGAATCTGACCACAAAAGGCATGTTAAGTAGTGATTCAAAGTTCATAAAAAAAGGAGCTTCCGTGCGTGTAAATGATAATATGCTAAATTGCTAGACAAAGTTTTGGTGATGGAGGTGCATGCTTTATATGCATGAGTGAGAAAGAAAAAGATTCTGGGTAATTGCAGGTTTGCCCTACATCATTAACCTTTTGTGATGCTTTGTTCAGGTTTCTGAATTCAATACATAGCTTGATGTCTCCATTTTTCTTTCTCACTAGCATGAGATTAGCTACATGGCATGTGTGTCTAATAGGAAAGATGATTTTAGCATCCAACGTTTTGTTTAATTCTTTCTTCACCAGTGGTTCTAGGCTTGGATGCATCTTACGCAGCTTTTGTTGGTAGGGCCTGGGCTCCTTTTTCAAAGTGATTACATGTTTCATAACACTGGTATCAAAGGTCTTTAGGTCTTCATATCTCCATGCAAAGACATCCTTGTATTCTTTAAACAACCTGACAAATGTAGCCTTTTCTTGTGGAGAGCACCCCAAGCCCAGATTGGCATTTTTTGGGTCTTCTTTGGTCCCAAAGTTGACCAATTCATACTTCATGGATGAGCTATGTGTTTTGCAGTTAGTCAGCTTCTTGAATATATCATGCGAGTCATACAAGTGCTCCATCTTAACAACTGACTTGGGAATCACATTGGACTAATCCTTTTCCTCACCTTCCCTCTCATTCATAAGCTTGTCGTGCTCCTTTTCATCAATGAATGCATTCTTGAATGTCTTCTCACAGTGCAAGAACTCAAGGATTTGCTCGTCATCTTCGAACACCTGCCAATTTGAGATGTTATCAGGAATAGATGGTTTGAAAATCAATTCAACAGAACATTTATTTTTCTTCAATCTAAAATCAAGCATAAGTTTAGCAGCCATATTAGCCATCATATTAGCATCTTGGTTTTTCCCTCAAGGTATGTATGTGATATTAAAAGAATCAAAACTTTCAATTAAGTTCCATACCTCATGCCGGTACCTTACCAGGTGTGGTGAAATGCAATGTATCCTTTTCCTTACCTGATCCACGATTATCTGTGAGTCACCAAAAAATTTAATATTTTCTATCTTCATATCAATGGCTTTATTCAGGCCCTGCAACAAGCCTTCATATTCTTCTGCATTGTTGGTGCATGAAAACTCCAACCGGCTGGCCATGAAGTGTTGGTTCCCTTGCGCATCAATGAGAAGGCTCCCAACACTTGCACCTTCAAGGCAGTTAGAGCCATCAAAATAGAGTGTCCAGAATGTAGAATGTAATGTTACATCAATTGAACTACTATCTAAGAAATTAGTCTTATCACCTACTATAATACAAGATAGTTCATCATTTGAATTGTGGGAGGGAGCTTCCAACTATGTGTATGTCAAAGTTTCTTCAACTGTTTCTACATTGAATTCTCCAAAATAGGTTTTTGTGCCACAAACATTGAAACTATAATTCCCAAGGATAGAGTTGGTAAATATTACAGGTTCATTGGGACCGTTTAGCTACGTCACTACATACTTCATGTACCTTTCACAATCAACTCTTAGCATATCACCCTTCCCCTTCTGAGGCAGTAAGAGATGGGACCAATCAGTTGAGTAGCATCCATTCAATTTTGCTAACCAATCCCTACTAAGAAACATTCCATCAGCCTCAGGTATTTTGACTACCATTATATCAATGAATTGTGTGTATTGTGGTTTATCAGTCATCCACATCAATACATCTTTCAATTCCCCAATTACTTTCACATTTGTCATGTCTAATTGCATGATTCGAGTCCCAATTTTCTCAATTATTGCATGGAGTCTTTTAGCAATAGCATAAGGCATCACAATGGATGAGGCACCTGAGTCTACCAAGCAATTATGCACGTTCATGTTGAAGATTTCAAATGTGATAAGGAAAGGGGGAGTCGTGGATTTTGATTTCCTTCCTATCATGGTTGCACTGACATCTTGGGGTTTTCGATTCATTTTTTATAGGGTGGCTTCCATGGTTGCTGGCTTTTGGGCTGAGCTGGGAGTACTAACAGGTTTGGAGAATGACTTCTGGGTTTGGCTACTCGGGGTGGTGGGAGTTTTGTAGTTCTGCTCATTCATAGCTTTCAAGAAAAAATATCTTTGCTGCGTTAATTTCAGCAAATCAAAGTATGTGATATTAGCCTTAGATTTCTTAAGATCATCCAAAATATTGTAATCAATGTTATAAACAAGATAGGGCAGAGTAAACATACCATTTTTTCCATTCTTAGGTGGGAGTTTACCATTTTGAGTCGCCTTTGTTGCAGTGGGAGATGCATTTTCTTTCTCTGGATGGTTTGCCACTAGGGTATTCTTGGACTGACCACTAGGTCTACCCTTCTCAGCGGGAACTTTGGGAGTCAATGACTTCACTGGGCGGACATCTTTCTTGGTCTGATCTACAGGCTTCATCACACTAGTAAGTGGCACTTTGCTTCATGTGTGGATTTCATTAATGTGGATCTCTGCCATACTGTCTCCTTGGTCATCATCATTCTCGTTTATATAGAAATCCCACAGTACTTTGATTTGAGATTCTTCTTCCAAGGGCTCTTCTACTTGGTATTCTTCCTCATCTTCTTGTTCCAGCTCTAGCTCCACTATAGGTTCTTCTTGGTTAAGGAGCGATCCGATAAGAGCCAATTCTTCTGTACTTAAATTCCCTTCATTGGGTGGAGCAACAGTGCAAGTGGACCATGACCACCTTCTGCCTTCTTGCAATAGAAAGGTTTGAAAGGTTTTCTGTTGTTATACTCTCCTCCACTCCCGCTTGTACTTGCTCCAGAATTCCTTTTCATATCGATGACTGTATTTGTCAACTTCTTAATGATCTGATGCAAACCTTCTACATCTGTGCTATCATTTTCTTTGGTTTCAGCCCCTTTGTTATCACTCCCATTATTCTTCTTGGATTCTTGAAAGGCTTTCTTTTCTCCTGATGTATGATGGCATGCTGTGAGACTGAGCATTTCTTTCTCGAATTTTACTGCTTCATCGATAGCACCCTGTAAGGTTTGTGCATTACTCCTTTTGACCCACATCGCAGTAGGGACAAGGAGAGCAGTGATGTAGAATTCCATGAGCACATCCTCAGTGGGTCTAGCAGTGGTCGGGATTCTGTTGAACAGGGTGTTGAACTGGATGTTAAAATCTTTGACCTTTTCTTTGGTTTCCATTTTCAAATGAGATAGTTCTAGAACTAAGGCCATAGGGGTTTTGTCATCGCCATACTTCTCTAAAAAGGTATGTTGAAAGGTAGCCCATGAAGTGATTGATCCTGTTCTCAAGCTAAAGTACCATGTGGAAGCTGCACAAATCAGGGTAAAATGGAATAGGAGACAAACTATATCTTCATCAACTACCCCCAGCATGTGCACAACAAGGAAGAAAGAATGAATATGGTTTTTTGTGGTGTCTCCCCGCTCAGGGTCGAATTTAGATAGTACTCTTTCTACATTCTTGGGTAAGGGATGCTGCTGCCCAGGTACTACTACGGCGTCCTAAGCGAGCCATGGAGGAAGTGCTCCCGGAGGAGTTGGGAGTTGGTTTCCACCCGGTTGAGGAATATTAGCCATATCAAGGATAGGGATGTCGTTGTTGAGGGTTTCTTCATTACGATGTTCCAAATCAGGCTAGGGATTGCCCTCAAAAGGGGAATCCTCAGGGATTTCTTCCTAGGAAGAGTCAATACTCTGCAAAGAATCAAGCACAATATCTTCAAGAGAAGGGGTTGCAGATGTCTCTTCGTTTATGCGATAGACCCTTGGCTTTCTTTTTGCTATTGAAGGTAATGACTGAAAGATATGGAGTTGTGATAAGGAACGAGCGTAAGCCCGAGTAAGTCTTCTAATTGGTTGTTCTTGAGTGAGAGGATACTCCCACAGTGTCTCTTCTTCAAAATGAGGCTTTTCCGAATGAGAGGAAGGGTCTTTTCGACCTTCATTATCCATGCATTATTCTTTTCGAGTCCATGCGGACATCTATAAATGAAATAATAAAAATTTGTGGATGACGGTTCAGGCCCTCCTTCTAGCGCCAATTTGTTGACATGGTGAATGTTCGCTATACCAACAAGTGGAGCTAACCCGATCGCAAGCCCCAATTAGACCTGCTTTCGTTTGGAATGGCTAGTTCCAACAAGTTTTAAGGGACCCTGTAAATGTTAAATGAATTGAAAGATTGCTTTTGAGAAGAATACTTCAATTACATCAACAAAATAAAAAAATTAATCTCTATGTATTGAATCCTATCTACACCTCTTCTAACCACTCTAGTCTATGTCCTAACTATCCTAATCTATCCTGCAGGGGCATGACAACAGGGAGGTTGAACATCATATATGAATACCAAGTCTAAGTGAATCAATTAATAGTTCTCATAAGAACAAGGTTGTATTAATACTTAATTACAATCCAATCATTCATACAGGAATACACATTCCATTTTATGGAAGAGAAGCTTGCAACTGATGTCCAACAAAGTTTTGAGTCAGTAACATTCCATGATTTAACCATGATATTGAATCATATTCAAATAACCAGGCATAATCGTGAACCATAAGTCATAAATATGCACAAAATAAAATATACATTTGCATTTATACCAACGAAAACATTATGATCAAATCACATGATGAAAGAGAAAAATCAATCTAAAACACCAGCTCCTTATTGAGCTAAACATTCTCTCTTTATTCACAATAATCAAAGTTGTTCTCACCCAAAACAAAAAACCCCCCTCTCCTATTTGGAGGTAATACTTATGCAACCCTCAATGACCCTCGGTCTCCCATGACCTTTCATTTTCCCCATTTGATTACACAGATCAGCATATACAGATGAGAATGGTCGGTGAAATTGCTGACACGCTAAGGTCACCCTTGGTGGAGCATTCTCCTTCCTGGGGAAATGAATGGATGCCTTTGGAATAGAGGAGGACTGTGTATCATTTCTTAGCAATTGTATGGAGTGGCTATCATTCTCTGTCATTTCCTTAAGGAAACTAAGGATGCCGCACTCATTATCCCACATCTCGCATTCTTTGTGATGTATCTGGCAATGATGACATCTTGATGGACTAGCGCTGTCACGATTGCTTCCACTGAACTAAAGGAGTGCCTCCATTATGCACTTTGGCGGTCCATCTTCCCTTTCGCAGAGTGTGTTTTGCAATGCTAACACCGGTGGAGCAGAGGTGTCATCTAGATACAACTCACTTTTATCCATTACCGGGTCTACTCGAATTTGCCTGCAAAATAATTTATATCAGCTATGACTGTGAGAAATATGGCAAACAGACCTACAAAACATGAATCTCGTGTTTAAATCATCAAATGTGAAGGAATTCCCCCTTCCTTTTAATTTATGCACTAATTAAGCCCCATGAATATAAATCTGCTTTACATTGCAAATCCTCGCAAAACACAGAGCAGAACCCAAAACTCGGACTTGAAATATTGTGGGCGGGAACCTATACCCTATCGGGTCCGCCATATGGCATTTTACATAGAAAAATGCGACCATAGCATGTTACCCAATACACAAGAAACATGGGAAAAACACGTGTCCGTGCCATACAATCAGACTTCAAATTTTATATGTCCGAGCCTAAAATCATCGACGGGTCTGACGTATGGTGTCGCACCTTATGCATGAGCTCTAGACCTCCCTGATAGCTATTTGTTGCAGGGGAGGGGCGGACACGATGGCATATATATTATGTTTAATCAAATTGGCAGGTCTGCCATATCGCATATCGCAATATGCATAGGCCTAGGGCCCGACCAATAGCGACTTGCAACCTAGTTCCAGACCCGAAAACTATGAATTTGGGTTGATAATGCCATCGGGTCAGGAAGGAAAAAAGTGCGCAGTGTTAATTACGATAGGCCACAAAAAAGGGATTTATGCATGTTTTGCGAAGTATTTCCACTATAAAGGGTTATGATGGGAATAATGATGCGATAGAAGGTTTTGAGGGCTAAAAAGGTTCTGATGGAGGGAATGAATGAAGGGCTAGGCTGGGTGATGAATGGAACATGCAACAGAGATTAAAAGGGAGGGCTTGACCATTAAGAACTGAAAATTTGGCTCAGCAACGAGTTAAAGTCTCTGGGACTAAATAGATCATTTAGAGAGGTAGAAGGCCAACTTTTAGGGGATCCATTCAAAATTGCTGCCAAGGCAAGTTTTTATAGGGTGGTAGTTGTGGCCACAACAGAGGGAAACGAAAGTAAGCCTAGAAGAGAGAGTTAATAGTATCACCCTAGTAGAGAAACAAATGAATATAAAATATCCATCTAATATCCAACAGATTAATCCACAAAGATGTGATGGTCATTGAAACCATTACAACACCTTCTCAATATGATAAGCACTAAAATAACCAAAATAGTTCAACTACTTTAGTACATTTGAAAACAAACATGAATCATAAACATTCACAGAACAATCTTACAAATATTCATAATCTATGCGTGAAGAACATGTTGGCCATCAAGCTTCATATATTAAGTAAAATTCCCAAGGCACATGTATACATCGAACACCACTAGCTCTAATAGTGGAGCATTGAAGCCACCACTCACTCCTCAAAAGAACTAGCTTATCTCTCTGACACCTTGTGGGAGGAACCAAGGTGAAAAGTCCTTTGCTCATACAATGAGGGTGTATCCATAACCAATGGGGTGATGCTTCACCTCCCTTGTGACTCTTTGACTACCTTCATGACTATTTAACTTCCTATGACTTTTTGACTTTACATGACTCTTCATATTCTGTACATGTCCTTTAGACTTCCACTTTACAATACATTTTCGAATAGAAATTTATATAATCCACAAAAATGATGTGGAATATGGTGACTCATGACATGACACTGATGACAAGGACTGCCTAATGACATGGCGATGTCAAGTCATTCTTGTTGCTTATTTCTATGTGTCTTTTCTTGAGAATGTTCTTTTTTCCACTTCCATATGGCTTAGAGATAAATAGTCTACAGTGATATCAGGTCTTGAGTTACGGTCGCAAACTGGTGTCCCTTTCTTTTCTCCTAATTGATCAACTTGCATATTCAACTACAAAGGTCTCTTCTAGCATGTTCCCCTTCTCCATCTCATTCTTCATCATCCTCTCATGGTATGATAGAGTACCTACATCTAAAATTCACGCATGAGAAAGATGATATCGGTTTGATAAACCCCTAATCTAAAATGTTGCATGATGATCGACTAACTGAGATGGAACTAGGTGGTAGACTGAGGGAGAGGCTCAGTGATTGTCAATTGTGCAACTCAGGCAGTCAAGGGTCAGGATGGATCCTTGAGAATGTGCAATGCATAGTTCAGGTTGGACTGAGCATGATGATTACAGAGTTGGGGAGCTCAAGGAGCTAGGTTGAGGGCTTGATGCCTGAAGTTTCCCACTATGCATTGCTTGGGGGACAAGGAGGTTAGGTGACTACGCAATTACGCAATTCAGGAGCTCAAGGGCTAGGATTGAGGACCAATACTGTGCAATATGTAGTTCAAGCCTGACCGAAGGGCTGGATTGCATAGTTTTGGAGCTCAGGGGTTGGACTTGAGCATTGAGACTATGCAGTGCGCAATGTTGGGAGGCAGGAACTGCACATTGCGAAGTGTCAAGAGGCAAGGTTGTTGCTTGAGGGCTGAGACTACCCAATGCACAGTTTAGGAGGGTTGGATGAGGCTAAGTTGCTTGGTCGGGGAGTTTTTTGAATTTGACTAAGTGTGGGATCGATGAAGCCAATATTAATAGTGATAAGAGTTGACTATGATCACGCACTTAGAACACTTGACGACACAACATAAATAATCCAGAACACATGAACAACATACTTCCCTCAGTGCGACAACTTATGACAAGTGTGACACCAAAGATACACTTTGCGAAGACCATGATGACACTTGTGTGATAGTGCTTAAAACTTTGGAAATGAGCACAACAGATGCTTACATGGTAATATCAACTCATTTACACAATGATAACCCCTTGAAACCTCAAAAACCAACTTATGTACATCGTGCAACACCTAACATGTGAAAAGAGGACACTTTGATTTTCTTGCAAATGGGAGAAAAACACTTAGAGAAAACACATGCGATAAGTCTTAATGTTTACAACGACAGTATGCAAGATCAAAGTAGGCTCCGAAATTTGGTGTATGCCAAAATTTTGGAGGGTGTTGTAGCAACGACAACAAAAATATACAACTGATATAAGTGTCAGAGATAAAGTAGGACATCATATCGACTATGAGGTGGCGGTCAAGGGCTCTTGGCTACCAACTATAAGAAGATGAATAGGAGAAAGGTTGTCTTAAGGATCCCCATTTTTGGTGCGTAACATTCTTAAAAGATGTTGGCAGGCCTATTTGTTTACTAGTGCCCAACTATCATCTATGTTATTAGCACTAATTTTAGTAGCATTGATAGAATCTAGTTTAGTGAGATTTAAGTTAAAAGAAAAAGATACTTTAAAAGCTTGGAGATAATAAGTTAGAAGATCCTTTTCTGGAGGTGTTATCACTCTAGGAAACTCTCCTAGGTTGCAGCTTAGAGATGCCTGGTCACATATAATCTTCAATATTGTTCTCAGAACTATTGGAATGGATGATGGTTTGGGTCAAGTCAGATATCCATTTCAGCTCTATTCTCACTCAAGACATGCATGAACACCCTCAATAATACAAGGCTTTAGACCACTAATGCTCAATAGTTTATAGATTTAATGGATAGATGGAGAATACTGACTGTACCAGCAGATTGCATACATAAACACATATGAATGGCTAGCTACAGGAAGTAAATGAAACTTGCAAATCTAATTTATCAATGCAGAGATAAGATGGCAATTATCTGGCATTAGACATAGCAAAAATCATGAATAACCTATTCAAGTGCAAGCATAGAACAGCAGAGAAAATGGACATTGTGTAGGTTTTAACCCTATACAGAAATTAACTGCATACGAATTCTAAAAACAAAAAAAATAAACAATGCGAGAGCATAACATATAAAACACATATGCACAAAGATTTTCCCTGGATCCCAAAACCGGGACTACCAGCTTGATTTTTCATTATGTTCCTTCAATGTTACAATACATATTTATACATGACGAAGCATCCAATACCATGGACCGAAAACCATTGCGTCCAAAACCACGGACCAAAAAACCATAGGTAGGTTCACCCAACCTAATATAGGGTCCAAAAAAAAAAATTCACGGGGCACTGCCACGGACCCTATAGAGGTGGGCTACCAGCCCCCTCAAAGCCCCCGGACAGGGGGGGCTGCCGCCCCCCTGTGACCCCCCCACTGCGCAATCAGCGCAATGAAGGGGGGGCCCTGCCCCCGCTCTAACCCCCTGGTTCACTATGTGGGTTAGTCGTGGAAAGAATATAACACAACTCAACAATCTCCCACTTGTTGTTTTCTTTCCACAGGGGGCCACAAGAGAGCTTAGTCATTTTTCCAGCCCTGAAAGGCCCATTATTTCTCTACACCAAGAGAATTTCTCAGAGCTCATAGATTTTGTCAATGCATCTGCATTATTCCTCAAAGTGTCCACCTTTACCAGCAACACTTTTTTGTCTTCTATCATATCCCTCACAAAGTGATACTGAACATCAATGTGCTTTGTCTTTGAATGATAAGCAGGGTTCTTTGCCAAGAAAATTTCACTTTGGCTGTCGCAGTCTATCCTTATAACTCCCTGTACTAACCCCATACTTGAACACAATCTCTGCAACCAAACTGCTTCCTTGCTTGCATGAGTGGTTGCCATGTATTCTGCCTCTGTAGTTGATAGTGCCACTACAGA
>APFE030999473.1:0-10016 GCA_000404065.3 Pinus taeda
ACATGGGCACAACAATATAATAAGGGGGTTGTAATAATAACAATAAAGGGTTACACTAGTAGTATAGGGACCTAACATGCCCATCTCCTTCAAAAAGTGTTGTCCTCAATGCTTGAGTAGTTCTTGATGCTTCTGTATAAATTACTGTCCTCCCATGTGGAATCTTCAGCGGGTAAGTTATTCCACTTGATGAGATACTCTGAAATTGATCTATTTCATAGCTTTTTATTTCTCGGTTCAATGACTGCTTCAGGTTCCAATATGATTTTTCCTTCCTTGTCAAGTTCTCACAATACTGTTTGAATTGGGACCTTTTGCAACTTTTGAATGAGTTCCCACTCCTTTGGGCATATGGCTATAGGTAAGGCCTGATGTTTGGAGGAACACTTAGTGGAATCAAATGAATAGCATGATCATGTTCACGAATAGGTGGGAGGCCTTTGGGAGTCTCAAATACCTTGGAATGATTGTCCAAAATGTTTTGGAGATTTTGAGAAATACATGATTTCGATGTGGGATTCTGTAGTGAACATAATTGTGCAATTACACCCCGTTGTTCTTTATTTAGAAGCTTTGTCATGCTGTTAGAGTTGATTATCTTTCTAGGTTTTCCTTCGATACCCCTTACTTTAATGTCCTTTTCTTCCCAAAAAAATTTCAAGAAAAGTTCTTGAAAATTAAAAGGTATCATACCCAAAGATTGTAGCCATTGGACTCCTAGTAAAACATCAGCACCACCCATTGGAATGGAAAGAATTGGGCTATTCAATACATATTCTCCCATGGATAGCTTGATATTATGGCACTTTCCAGAGTAATTTATGGTTCCTCCACTTGCAACCATCACTTGACACTTCGGTGCTGGATATAGGAAGCAATTCAATTCCTTGGCTATCTTACAATCAATAAAATTATGGGTACTAGCCGAATGAATCAACACTCTTACCCTTTTCTTCTTGATATGTCCTTCTATATTGATAGTCTGAGGAGTGGTAATTTCTTCCAATGCATTTCAAGATATGGTCGGATTGATTTCTTGAGACTCGATGTGATCTTTCAATTCTTGAACATTTTTCTTCTTGATATGTCCTTGTATATTGATAGTTTGAGGATTGGTAATTCTGTCCAATGCATTACAAGATATGGTTGGATTCATTTCTTCTTTCTCGATGTGTTTTTTCACTTCTTGAACCTTTTTCTTCTTGAAATGTCCTTCTATCTTAAGAGTTTTAGGAGAGGTAATTATTTCCAATGCTTTACAAGATATGGTTGGATTCAATTCTTCTTTCTCTGGGGCTGGTTCCTGGTGTATATATTCTTCTTTTGACGTTTCTTGATCATTTTCTTCCCCCTCTCCACAATCAATGTAAAATAATTTCTTCTCAGCACACTTATGACCTTTAATGTATTTGTTATCAGAATTGTAACAAAACCCTTTTTCTCTGTTTTTCTTCCAATTGTTGTGGTGTAACCCTTGTAGGTTGTGGAAGGCTACGAGAAACAACATTTCCATATTTATAGTTGTGAGGGGTAGACTTCCTTGTTGCCAAAATTTTTCTTTCCACTTTGTAACAAAGCCCCTTTTCTCTTTTTTCTTCCAATTGTTGTGGTGTTGCTCTAAAAAAGGTGTTGTTCTTTGGATCCTCATAATGTGCTATCATTTCCTCCATGAAAAGTGACCACGTAACAAGTTTTTTACGAGAACAAAGCCCTTTATACCATAAAAAATGATTCGGTTCTAAATATGAAGATGCAATATATAACTTTTGTAATAGTGGTACACCATGTAGATCAAAATATTGCTCCATTTGTAATATCCAATTTACTGGATCCTTTCCATAAAACTTCCTCATATCGCCTTTTCTTTATTTCAAGAGCTCGATCTTGAAATGACTGTAACTCTATACTTTCAGATCTCAAAGTTCTGAAATTGTTACCTGCAGTAGCCCGCTGGTTCCTCTTTCTAACTCCGTAAGTCTGATCAGAATTTGATTCTTGAAGAAAGAGTTATGCCCAATATCCTAAGATGACCTGATTATATAATGTTTCTGTATAGCGAACTTGTACGACGTGCCACGTCTCACTATTTTGACCTTTGGATCTGAAAACTACAGTCTGTCCTCTTTCTGTAACATCTTACAAAATTTCAATTTGTTGCTCAGAGAGAAAGATATGACGATTTTACCAAGGTCACTTTTTTAGGATGTAATTCAGGAGTCTACAAAAACCCTAACTTCCTCAGATCATATATCCAAAAATATAGCAAGACAAGATCTGAAATTTGGACTCGAGATTCATAACGATTTCTTCTAAAATGAGTTTTTTCTTTAGCTTCTGAAACTTCATTTCGAAAAGGTTATAGCAAAAATACCACAATAACCTGTTTTGTATGAAATTTTGGAGCTTTCAAATACCCTAACTTCCTCATATCATATCTCCGAAAATATAGCGAGACAAGATCTGAAATTTGGACGCGCGGTTCAACAAGATTTCTTCTCAAATGTTTTTTTTTTAGATTCTGAAACATTGCAGACAAAACGTTATAGCGAAAATACCACGATGACCTATTTGTAGCAGCGAAACCTTAGAATCCAAAGCTCTGATACCAAATGTTATGAAACTAGCTCACAAAAAGATTGAAAAGATAGATGAACGTCTTAGAAATAATCCTATTCAAGGGGGAACCTCCTTTACATTACACAAATGAACAATTCTTGGATGATACAAATGACAAGACCTCCTTTCTATATATAGGAGTCTAAGGGGTCATATTATAATCAGAGCCAACATAACAATAATAATGTAAGGGCACAATAATAACAATAGTGAGCTTCTATGAGGCACAATAATAACAATATGGGGACTACATGGGCACAACGATATAATAAGGGGGTTGTACTAATAACAATAAGGGGTTACACTAGTAGTATAAGGACCTAACATGTGTAATGTTATTATATATGTGTCAACTAAAGATATATGTAACATTAGTATATATGTGTCGACTAAAGATATATGTAACGTTACTATATATTTGTTGACTAATATATATTGTATATGCTGAAGATAAAGATATGTGTAATGTTACTTTAAAACTAGACTAGATCCATCTTAACACCGGATCTGTCAAGTGCCAAGAGGGATCAAATCTCTCGAGATGCAAACCTATTTTTTGAGTGCAAAACTTGAGGAAAGGTTTGCACCTCGAGAGATTTGATCCCTCTCGGCGCTTGATAGATCCGATGTTAAGATGGATCTAGGCTAGTTTCAGTCGTGTGCAGTCATACAAAATTTGTTGAACATGTAATTATTTTGATCATTTTAAATATGCCAAATATGTCTAAGATTAATTTAGTCAATTTTAAAAATGATGAAATAAAAATTTTGAGTGCAAAGTCTAAATGTAACAATTTTGATTGATAGAAAATGCCAATAATAAGAATATAGTCAATTACAAACAATCTTAATTGCGATCATTGTGAAACTATTTTCTTCTACCATTCCTATTGTCACAACCATTAGTTTTTCCATTTTCTCATATTGATCATATGAAAAGAGTAGTTGGAACCATAGACCATTCAAATATTTAACTCGAGCTACTATAGTAAACAACATACCTTTTCTATGTTGCTCTCCAATATTAATAGTGGTTTTCTCCAAAGTCAATAATTGTGACTTACGGAGTGTTAAACCACAAATAATATTCAATGGTAGTTATTTCCTATTACCGCCTTTGAATGCAAAGTAATTAAAATGTTGAATGATGGAAAATGGGAATAATAAGAATGTACCCAATTATAAATAGTTTATAGTTTCAAGAAAAAAACATTTGTGGTAAGGAAACATTTTATTTAGGATGAAAATTGAAGTATTGTATTTATGGTTGAATAATTTTTATGTGCTTACATTGAGAGAGAGAGTGTGTGTTTTGCGGGTCAGAAGGAGAGACAAGGGGAGATAGAGATCTAGATGGGGGGCAGAAGGAAGAAGAGAGAGGAAAAGGTCGGGATGGAAGAAGAGATATATATGGGGAGAGAGAAATTTTAGAGAGAGAGAAGGGTAAGAGAGAGTGAGGGAGGTAGGGAGAGAGAGATAAATAGATATAGAGAGAGAGTGTGTATATTTAGGGGTTGAGATAGAGAGATAGAGAAGAAGAGACAGTGGGAGATAGATATATAAGTGGCGGAGGTAGAGATGTGCTTACACTGAAATCAATGCACACTATTAATCTAATTACTTTGAAATTAATATACATCATATATCTTGTTGCATCAAATAAAAAATCAACATCTACACTAAAATCAATGCATCTAATGCAAACAATCAAATATGATTAGAAATCGACATCTATACTTAAATCAGTGCATCTAGTGCAAGAAATCAAATAGGATTAGAAATCAATATCTACATGAAACCAATGCATCTAATTCAAACAATAAAATATGAGTAGAAATCGACATCTACGTTGAAATCAATGCATCTAGTGAAAACAATCAAATACGATTAGAAATCAACATCTATACCGAAATCAATGCATCTAGTGCAAGAAATCAAATAGGATTAGAAATCAATATCTACATTAAAACCAATGCATCTAACGAAAGCAATCAAATATGAGTAGAAATCAACATCTATGTTGAAATCAATGCATCTAGTGTAAGTTATTAAATATGATTGGAAATTGGCATCTACACTGAAATCAATGAATCTAGTGAAAATGATTAAATAGGATTAGAGATCAATATCTACACTAAAACCAATGCATCATGTGCAAGCAATCAAATAGGAGTAGAAATCAATATCCACACTGAAACCAATACATCTAATGCAAGCAATCAAATATGAGTAGAAAACAACATCTACGCTGAAATCTATGCATTTAGCGTAAGGTATTAAATATGATTAGAAATTGGCATCTACACTGAAATCCATGCATCTAGTGCAAGTGATCAAATAAGATTAGAAATCAATATCTACACTGAAACCAATGTATGATGGGGGGAGAGACGAAGGGAGGTGGGAGAGAAGGGGAGAGAGAGGAAGGAAAAAGAGAGAGGAATTGAGAGAGAGGGGGAGAAAGAGATGGAGTTGGAAGGGGAAGAAAGACATAGAGAGAGAAAGGTGGAGAGGGGGAGTGAAAAGGGGGAGAGAGAAGAGAGAGAGATGGATGAAGGTAAAAATATAGATGACAAGGGGAGAGAGGGAAGAAGAGAATGACATAGAAAGTTAGGGAGAGGTGGATAGAGTGAGACGGTGGAGAGAGGGAGGGGAAGAGACAGGAGGAGAGGGGGAGGTAGATAGAGACATAATGGAAGGTAGAGAGAGAAGGAAGAAGAAAGAGTCTCACAGAGAAAAATTTAGACATAGAAACTAGATCTAGAAAATCATGAATATTTTAGATTTTCACTAAAATAGATGTATTGATTTCAATGTAGTTGTTGATTTCTATTCCTATTTGATCACATGCACTATATGCACTGATTTCAATGTAGATGTCGATTTATAATTCTATTTAATACCTTACACTAGATGCATTGATTTCAATGTTGATGTTGATTTATACTCCTATTTGATAGCTTGCACAGGATGCATTGGTTTCAGTGTAGATATAGATTTCTAATCCTATTTGATTATTTGTACTAGATGCATTGATTTAAGTGTAGATGTCGATTTCTAATCATATTTAATACCTTACACTAGATGCATTGATATCAGCGTAGCTGCTGATTTATACTCATATTTGATTGCTTGCTTTAGATGCATTGGTTTCAGTGTAGATATTGATTTGTACTCCTATTTGATTGCTTGCACAAGATGCACTGGTTTCAATGTAGATATTGATTTCTAATCCTATTTAATCACTTGCACTAGATGCATTGATTTCAGTGTAGATGTCGATTTCTAATCATATTTAATACCTTACATTAGATGCATTGATTTCAATGTACATGTTGATTTCTACTCATATTTGGTTTCTTGCATTAGATGCATTAGTTTCAATGTAGATAATGATTTCTAATCCTATTTGATTTCTTGCACTAGATGCATTGATTTCAATATAGATGTTGATTTCTAATCCTATTTGATTGTTTGCACTAGATGCATTGATTTTAGTGTCTATGTTGATTTCTTATTTGATGCAACAAGATGTATGATGTACATTAATTTCAAAGTAATTAGATTAATAGTGTGCATTGATTTCAGTGTAAGCACATCTCTACCTCCTCCATCTATATCTCTATCTCCCATTGTCTCTCCTTATCTATCTCTTTATCTCACCCCTAAACATACACACACTCTCTCTATATTTATCTATCTGTGTCTTCCATTCCTCTCTCTGTCTCTGTCTCTGTCTCTCTTTCTCTCTCTCTCTCTATATATATATGCCTTCCTCCCTGTCTTTGCCTCCCCCTTCTTCCCTCTCCCCACCCCATCTATATATCTATCTCCCCTTGTCTCTCCTTCTCACCCCCAAAACACACACACACTCTCTCAATGTATGCACATAAAAACTATTCAACCATAAATACAATACTTGAATTTTCATCTTAAATAAAATGTTTGCTTACCCAAATGTTTACTTCTTGAAACTATAAACTATTTATAATTGTGTACATTCTTATTATTCTCATTTTCCATCATTCAACATTGTTAATTAATTTTCATTCAAATTCAGTAATAGAAAATAACTACCATTGAAAATTATTTAGGGTTTAACACTCCATAAGTCACAATGATTGACTTTGGAGAAAACTACTATTAATATTGGAGAGCAATAGAGACAAGGTATGTTGTTTACTACAGTAGCTTGAGTTAGATATTTAAATGATCTATGATTCCAACTACTCTTTTCATATGATTGATATGAGAAAATGGAAAAAATAATAGGTGTGACAATAGAAACACTAGAAGAAATAGTTCCAGATTGCGATGTGACAATAGGAACATTATAAGATAATAGTTTTAGATTGATTGCAATGAAAATTGTTTGTAATTGACTATATTCTTAATATTCACATTTTCTATCTATCAAAATTGTTACATTGACACTTTGCACTCAAAATTTGTGTTTCATCATTTTTCATCATTCAAGTTACTAACAGTCTCTCTCATCTTAACAAGAGGTAACCAAGCAAATTTTAAATTAAATTGACCAAATTAATCCTAGACATATTTAGTATATTTAAAATGATCAAAATAATTAGATGTTCAACACATTTTATATGACAACACCTCGAGAGGTTTGATCCCTCTCAATGCTTGATAGATCAGGTGCTAAGATGGATCTAGGTTGGTAAATTATAAAATTCAATGTTCAACTAATAATCAACTTATTTGGAGATTATAAAGCTTTCTTTTCTTACTTTTCTAATAATAATCATTATTATTAAAATTATTATTATACTAATATATAACAAATTATATGGATTATATAATAAATTATAATTATAGTTTTGGAGAAAGAAAGTTTGAATTATCCATAGTGTTATATAAATCTTGTAGAATTTTCGAATCCAAATTCAAGACAGAAAGTGAGTGATTGAAACAAAGAGAAGATGAATCAATAATGAATGAACAAAATTATTTAAATAATTTCATTTATCCATTATTTATTCATCTTCTCTTTGTCATTTTGACTCTTCCTTCTATCACTCACTTTCTATTCAGAGGATGGACCCCTTTGGGATTTCGACAAGATTTATATAATATTGTGGATAATTTGAACTATCTTTTTCCTAAAAAAGGCCACAAAAGTTTAAAATCTAACATATAATTATAGTTATTATAGATTATAATTATTAATATCAATTTGATAGTAAACTAAATATATATTGTAATAAGTAATATTAAAGTAATTGAATTAAAGTAATTTTATCCACAAAAAATTTTACAACCCAATATAAGTGAGATTTCTAAGTGTTAGATGTAATGTAAAGTAAGTATGTAAGCATTTTTTGAATGTTGGCTCTAGCCATATGGTGGAGATATACATAGAAAAATATATAAAAAACTAAACACAATTAAATGTCCACTTTCAACAAATGAAAAATGAATGTATAAATAAATATACAACATACAATTTATCAGTCAATCACTGGCTGAATTTGTCTGATGTGCTCCCTGAGTTTGTTGGAATACTAGATAACTCTTTTTCTTTGTATTCCTTGTGTTTTTTCTGTGTTACAACTTCGGTTTTTTTTAGACATTTTGAGCTAAATGGTAGTGTGTTGATTATGATTTTTTGTAAGGCTCAAGTCGTTTTTTTGTGAAAATTTGTAAGAGATTGTGCCACACAATATACTGAACTTTTAGTTGCACATAATTACAATTTATAACAGTATGTAAAATATTTCATAAACTTGGTGATCATGGATTTCCAAAGTTGATAAATCACATTAATTAATTAATTAATTTTTTTTAATTAATTAATATGATTATTATTTTTTTATATTTAATTAAAAAAAATATATATCTTGAAATTTCCTTTGACAAATTAATATAAAATATTAAAAATAGATTAATATGGGAAATCCCTTATTTAATAGTATTTTTTATACTTGGGGAAATAAAGTATTTAGTACACTACAAGCCTGTATGGAAAAGAAGGGAGTTTGATTTTTTTTTTTTTACATAAATCTTAATGCATAACAATCTTTTTATGCCACTTAGTGAGTAGCACGTGGCGGGGGACGGGAAGGGAATACCACCCTCATTGCGCGATATTTATCATGCTTTTAAGCCGCGCGATATGGATACTAGCCGTAGGATTCGAGGGAGAAAATCGACGGCCAGCATTGGTGGAGCAATTTAGGAGTTTTTCCGCTGGCTATTGCTCTATGCGTTTTGGTTTTAGTTCGCCGGACCAAAAGGAGACAAATCAACGGTGGCTAACTTTGGGTTCCATGTGCATGCTTAAGGTTCTAGGGCTATCTTGGCCTTGGTTTTAGTTTTCCCATGGACGAGTTTTTTCGGGCATGTTGTGTTTTTTTCCATCTTCCTTTGGGGGGGTTTGTGCCTAAGCGTGCTTGTTGTAACCTTTGAAATTTATTTTCTTTTCAAGTCAATAGAAGGACCGTCTCTTGCTTAAGCAAAAAAAAAAGGATAATTTACAAAGTACTATAATTGTTATAGTATTTACCAAGCATTTTTAATTTTTATGGAGATAAAATATTTAGTATACTACATAGTGTAAGAAGGCAATATGTAAAAGAAGAGAGTTCGACCCTTTTTTTCTAAAAATGAAAGATTAGTATTTCAAATCAATTTTATAGAATTTTAGCTCATAACAATTTTTATAATTTTTTTAAAAATTTAAAAGATAATTTTAAATATTTTAATTTTTAAAAAAACATACTCAAATTATTATTATTATATTATTATTATTAAATAAATCTATATATTGCACATGAGAAATATATATATTCAATTTATTATATGAATCCGTATTATGCAATTTGTGAGAAATAAATTTGGGTGGGGAGGATACCAATTATTCCTCCCAACCACTAGTAATAAGTTTAAGTAACACAAATTTCATTGTATAATTATAGATCCAATTATTTTTCTCATTTTTTAAATTGAATTTTTTAATTTCACCTAGAAGTGTAAGTTTGGTAAAATCGTTGTAATATCCTCTTTAACATTTTGACTAGGTCAAAATAAAAAGTAACTATAAAATTAATTATTAGAATTAGAATTATTAATAATTAAACCATCCTAAATTCATCTTCATTGTAAAACTAGCAAATGCAGAGAGGGATCAAATCCAATATGCAAGTCTATTTTAAAGTGAAAAGAGATTGGATCACTCTCACCTCTTGGTAGATCCCAAATTAAGATGGATCTAGGCTCGTATTAATAATACCAATGATAATGTTAGAGTTATAATCCTATTATAGAATTATTAGTTACATAATATAAGATAAATGATGCTATTTTTATTTTAAAATGTATTTATCATGTTTTCATATTTTAATAAAATGGGGCACAATTATAATTAATATTTTAATATTAGT
>APFE030999476.1:0-18638 GCA_000404065.3 Pinus taeda
TCTTTTTAATTATTAAATTAAAATCCTTATGAAGATATAAGTTCTCCATTGTTTAAATAAAATATAATTCTTCAATTTTAATTATTATTTCTCTTTAAAATAAGAATAATAATAATAATTTTTTAATTTCAAATTTTATCTCTAATTCAACACATAATTAATTAACTACATATAATCATGCTAGTGAAGGTGTTGACTATTAGATTAAAAAAAAATGCATCACAATAAATAAACATCATATATAAGGATATTTAGTGTTAATTAAATCCAAATCATGAATGTCATTAACTTCATTATATTTTATTCATAAACAAAAACACACGAACTTATTATAATTCTAATAAAAAGTTCCTATAAAAAAACAAAGGTAAGAATGACAAATATAAAATAAATACCTTATGAAGTTAATCATTTCTCATGCATTTAAGTATATATTACACTAATTTAATTACATCCTCAATATATTAGGAGGTTATTGGTTTTCCAGGGTATACTCTAATAAACAATAAAGTGGTTAACCATTCCTAATGCATTTATGTATCTTCTCATAATTTAATTACATCTTATAAGTATTGGTTTTCACAAGAATAAAGTGGTTAGTTACTTTTTGTTTTTAGTAAGTAGTTTGGTTTCATATTGAGGAAGTAAACATTCTTAGCAATGATGAGACGTTTAAGAAAAATTGACAAAGGTTTGGAGGGGAAATTATATTTGTTATTGCTAGTGGTTAGCATTAATGACTTACCATTGGGAAATTTCGTAATAATCTATTTTGAGCATATTGATTTTCAGCTGAAAAGCAATCTAGTTGAAGATTGTATATGGAGGGGGGAGTTACATACTTGCAAGTAAGAATTTTAACTTTTATTTTTTGATTCGACTAATAATCTTAAATTTTGTATTGACCTTGTAGCGAAGAGGAAATTTTGACTTATATCTACCAAGTTTAAGCTGGAGTACATGCATGCGTCCTGCAGTTTTATGTTTGATTTTTATTTTTGGTTTTTATTTTATTTGAGTATGCATGCCTTCCATGTCGATGATCATTTGACATAAGATATTGTATGTTGTTTGTTGTGCTTGTAAATCTGTTTGCCTCGTTGTCTTAGCTGCCTACTGAATTACAAAAGTTGGTGCAAAAAAATCCTGTCAATTGAATGCAAATTGTCATAAAGAGTTTTGCTTTTGCTCAAAGGAACTTACAATTTACAAGGATTGTAGAAGAATTCCCCAACCATGTTGAATTATTCGTGTGGGAATTTCTGCATAGTAAAAAATGCCAAATTAATAGCACTGTTACATATAAAAATAACAGGTTAAAACTCACTTTAATACTATTGAAGTTGAAATATATTTCTTAGAAGTCTAAACAATATTGAAGTTGAAATATATTTCTTAGAAACTTAATGAATGTGAGATTAAAATGAATATAGATTAATTCATTTGTTTTATAAATAAATTCACTACTTTATTATTATTACGGATAACTTCGTAATTGATTAAAGATGATAATTTTTTCTTTTTTAAAATTATATCAATTAAAATCATTCAATTCAATTCATAATGAATAATAAGTAAAAATATATTTTAAAATGAAAGAGTTAACAATTTCATTGGGCTAACTTAGCTTTCTATTCAACCATTTTTATAGCTATCCATTGATTCAATTAAGTAATTAAGTTAAGTTTTTTTTGGGGAGGAAATTACACTATATTCTCATTTTGATTGTGCTATTTTCATATTGACACTGCCAAGTTAATCAATTAATGCGTTGGGATTGCACTTTTCACTTTTTTATTAAATAGTGTTGTATTCTCCCTTGAAAGGTTGATAATATTGGGAGGATGCTAAATTCAAATATACATGTGTCTTTAAAATGATCACAATTTAACAATCTTATCGGCCTCCCTTTTCACCTTTTGGGGCAATCACTAGTTTCAAAATCCATCTTCTAACTATTCCTCAAATATTGTTACTATTAAATTGTAACTTTTTATGCACTTTCCAAATCCTCCAAGTAACAAAAGGAACAAAGAAATTCAATGACAGAAAAAGAACAATTATATCAAAGGTGATGACCCCGATCATGGTGCGTGGTGGTGGTTGGAAATTCTTACAGGAAGTAATGAGGTGTACATATGAATTACGTACCACTGCCCCCAACACGCTCAAAACGATGGGTGCGGTGGCCCTTAGCATGAGTGCATGCAAGGGTGGTGGGAAGGTGGTAGACACGACAGTGGAGAGAGAGGGTTTATAAAAGAAAATGGTAGACAAGTGGGTAAGGATGGTGAGTTTGCTTGTAGAGTAAGGAGCTGGAGCAGGAAAACATGAAGGCGTCGATACCAACAGCATCAAACTTGGAGATGGTCTACAAGCAGCAATGTGTATGTTTCTTGGCTTTTTGCCTCCTTTGCAATGAGGACCTAGTTTGGTTTTCGCTGGGGGGAGAGGGGGATAATTGGGAAGGGTAATTGGGGGAAATGGAGGAGGTGACTAGATGTAATGGTTTGTCTATGCATCTTTGTAATGAGATTGCCGGGTATCGACCTTGCCTCTGGCTGTTTTGACCTTGCATTGTTTGGTAATGGGAATTCAGGTACAACACACCGAGGGATGAATGGGGCTGGTCGATGGGGTCTGGTAGGAAGAGGATTTGTGTCTAAGGATGAAGGCAATGAGGGTCAGTTAATATTTCATGTAAGAGCTTGGCCCTACTGCCAAAACTAGTGCAACTACTCTGGTAATGAAGAAATTCTCGCATTAAGAGAATTGCTAGGGTCCTTGAGGGTGATGTTGGGTATGAAAATGACAGGGGTACTACTCTAGATTTCTGGGCAGAGGGGAAAGGGGTTGTAATTCACGGAAGGAAACCTGTCCTTCTGAGGCTATGCTCACTTGCATGGCCTTGGCTTGGGATTACCAACCTCATGGCGTATGAGAGGCATTGGGGGTGGAGGGGTGAGATGATAGAAGGGTTATGGAGTCTAGCCCTTTCTAAGGACTGACTCTCCACCCATCTCGCCTCCAACACTGATAGTAAATGGAAAATGGAAATGAATGGGGAGGATGAAGACATCGACAATTCAATTCAGGGAAGCAACCAGTGGTATAGTATGTCAATTTTCTTTTGGTTAACAAATCTTTGTTGTGAACAAGTTTCGGGAAACTTTGACATGGCTCGGCCTGCGAGAGGTCATGGACGTGGAAGATGGGGTCGGGAGCCCAGAAAGGATAAGGACTGAGCACGTCGGAGCCCTGCAGAGGGAGGAAGTCGATAGAGCATCTTATGAGTGAAGCTACTGCAGAATATCATGAAGGTACGAATGAAGGCATCCAAAATCTATTAGAAGAATAGGAAGAGGAAATTAAGCAGGGTAGTGAGACGAAGAAGGATATGGAAAATTGGAGGACACTCATCCCGGATCCTGGGAATACTAGAGGAAGGATAACGCAATTTAAGCAAACATTGTACCTCTACTGGCTAATGAAAATCCTGTTGGGTAAGGCCATGGAACAAATCTCGGTAGGTATGGCAGTTTCTGTCCAAGGGATGTCGAGCTACAAACAAGATCTACAGAAAATTCAGTTCCAACTCCACAAGCATGATATTAGGTTGGACATAATCGAAAGAAACATTCCATGCATCCTGGAATTGTCAGGGATGCCTGGAGCAATTGTTAAGGATCCCGCGCCAAGGGAATCGACCTTGGAGGAGCAGAAGGGCTAGTCAGTTTACCATGTTTACTTTTGTTATATATGCGGTTAGCATTTAATTTTCACCATGCAAGTATATGTAAAGATAGAAATATAGAGTCTGGTCATGAAACAGAGACATATATAGCTTGGCTAGAAATATTGAAACTTTATTGTTTTTGGATGGCTTACAATGAGGATAGGTGGCCAATAGACTTGGTTTCCCATTGGGTAAGTTGAGGCCACCTAGCCAAACTATGTGGTGTAAATTTGTCGATTATGAATAGAAAATGAAAGGTCCTGCCAAGCTTAACAAACAAACAAAATTATAACAAAGGTGATAAATCCATATCCCAAAACTAGATTGTCAACCTCCACAACCAAAGAAAAGGAAAATTCACCAAGGTGTAGAGAGAATGGCTTGCCAAGTAAGGATCACTAACTAATGTAGTGCCTCCACTTCCTAATGCAACTACATAGCTATCGACCATCCACCATGCCAACCCAGAGGAGCTCTGAGAACTAGAGGACAAGGTAAAACCCGAGCCCTCAAACCCCCGATGCCACCTACAACAAACATCTCTCCTCTGGAAGCAAAATTTTAAATAATTAATAGCACACATAGCTACAACCTTCGCATTAACTACATGTATCCACAACTTCACGGAAATCAACAAGGTGATACACCAACACTCATTCCGAAGAGAGAGACGCACCCACTTCTACACCGTTTAAGAGCTAGGGTTTTTAGGCATTTGTAGGTGTAAGAACTCCATGGAAGGGCATAAAGGCTGGAGCTCCACTCCCTCCTATAGGCAAGTAGTGGCTAGCCGAGGTAAGAAACCAATAGAGAGTGTCAGAGGTCCTTTAGGTGAAGGGATAAGGAACACGAAAGAGGAGATAGAATTAAACAAGTCAAGGGAGAATAACAACAATATAGAAAATGAGGAAGAAGACAAGGAACAGGGAGCAAAAAACAAAGCACAAAAGGGGCCATGTAAACCCAAAGTTGAAGTCACACCCAGAGTAGTTTTAGATGATCCTTCTCTGCAAACGCACAGGGACCACATGCAGACATATGCTATCATTTGTAAATTCATGGGATGATGGCCCACTGAAAAGGCTTTACAGACATGGATTAAATACAACTGGAAACCAAAAGGAAGCATTGGCCTACATCTTGGGTCAAAGGGTTTCTTCACTGTGGTCTTCACAAATATTGAGGATAAAGATAGGGGGTTTGAAGGAGGGCCCTACTTTTATGCAGCAGCAAACCTCTACATGCGACCGTGGGTGATGAATTTTGTCCCTGAGTAAGAAACTTTCACTTCGGTCCCTGTCTGGGTAAGACTCTACTCTCTATCTCTTGATTACTAGCAAACAGAATCGTTATCTGCCATAGGAAACAAATTAGGGCATTTTGTCAAAGCTTCTGAGGCCACAAAAAGTGGAAAGTACACTTCCTTCGCACGTATATGTGTGGAGATGGATCTCTCTGGAGCTCTACCGGATGAGGTCATCTTGGAAGTTTTTGATGAAGAATGGGTGAAAACAGTAGACTATGAACATATTCCTTTCAGATGTCCGAGGTGCCATGAGCATGGGCACCTATTTAGAGATTTCCCTCTCAGTAAAATAGAGAACAGAAGTAAAGTGACCACAATGAAAGATATTGAGGCCTTTCACAAAGTGGCACATAGAGGAAAAGGGGGCAAGAGGGAGCCAAAGCAACATCAAACAGAAGGGCAACAAGCTAATCTGAATAGGTTCCTAGTACTCAAAGAAGAAGAAGAGATAACAAAAGAAGATCAGGTTATGGAAGGAAGCCCAGTGGAGAAGGAGAAAGAAGAAGATAAAGTACAAACACATGATATTAACAAACAAAAAGAGAGTATGTTGAGCGGTGTAGAACTGGAGTTGGACCAAGAAATGACCCAGAGTGAGATGGAAATGGAGGATCATGAACTGTAGGAGATTCTTGACAGGGAACACCTAGATTTGGAATGGTTCTTGAAATAGGGGACCGTGAGTGGGGTAGAGTCATTACCTCAAGAAGAGTTCAATAGAGTACAACAGCTGTTCCTATGGAAAACTTAGGCTAAAGGGCTGGACAGGCAAAGAAAAAATGAAAGGCATCACAACAAAGGTGTGAAAACTATGAAAATCACACCTGGATTAGCACCCAAAAACCCATGAAAGAAAAGAGGCAGGAAAAAGCAGAACGAGTTATTGATGGAATGTGGAAAGCTAATGATAGATTTAGGTAAGATGAAAGATATAACCAGCTACTCCTTTACGAATCTTTAATAATGAAGTTTACATCTTGGAATATCAGAGGTCTAGGTAGTAAAAGAAAACAAAGAATTCTTAGTAATAGAATGAAACAAGAAGCTCCAAATATGATCTTTATCTAGGAAACTAAATGTTCCATTCAAAAAATAAAAGAAATTCACAACAAATGGCTCAATAGATTTGAGTTTCTAGAAGTCAAAGCAGATAACAAAGCAGGGGGCATACTTACTCTTTGGAACCCCCAAAAGATTGGCATAATAGATGCTGAGGCATCTAGAAATTATTTATCAGTGGTTATATAGTCGGTGGGAGATAGGGAGACCTATCTGGTCACGAATGTTTATGTCCCTCAAAGAATGGATGATAAACTCAGGTTTCTAAATTCTCTTATGGAGCTTAGAGACAGACATGTAGATGTACCATGCATCTTGTGTGGGGACTTCAACATGATCAAATCACTTTCAGAGAAAAAAGAGGGAACCAGAGCTTTAAGAAAAGACTCTTCATCATTTCAAACTTTTATAGATAATATGAAGCTTGTTGATACTGACATGAGTAACGATCTCTTTACTTGGAACAATAAAAGAGGAGGAGAGTCTCCAGTAGCCTCAAAATTAGACAGATTCATAATCTCAGAGGACCTTATGCTCACCAACAAGGAAATGATAGCGATAATTCTCCTGTTTGGAGGCTCAAACCATTGGCCTGTTCAACTTGAGGTTCAGGGCATTAGTACCCCCAAGAACAGACCTTTCAGATTTGAGAATATCTGGCTCACCCACCCAAACTTCATCAGCAACATCAAAAAATGGTGGACAAAAGATCTGCATATTCAGGGAACAAGAATGTTCCAGCTACACAAAAGACTAAAGCACATTAAGCTCAGAATGAAAGATTAGAACAAGAATGAATTTGGCAATATTTTTGCAGCGAAAAAAGCTGTTGAAGATAAAATGTTGGAACTCAATCAAACCCTTATCATGGATGGCTTTGATAAAGATAGAAATTACCAAGTCACCAAACACCATCAAGACTGGGAGAATTTATGTAAACAAGAGGAAATATTTTGTAGACAAAAATCCAGAGTTCAATGGCTGAAAGAAGGGGAGCGTAACACTAGATTTTTCCACAAAATCTACCATAGTGAACAGATCTCATAATAGGATCTCTTCGATCAAGGATGAGGGTGGTCATCTTCTTAATTCTCATGAAGATATAGAAGATGTGTTAGTTCAACACTTTCATGGAATAGCACAGGAAACCATTCCAGACAGAATGCATTTTATCAGGGATCTAACATGACATATTCCTAGACTGGTTACTAGAGAGGATAATTTCAATCTCAATAGGCCAGTGACAGAAGAGGAGGTTAGTGAGCTCATCAAAGAAATGCAGAATGGTAAAGCACCAGGCCTTGATGGTTTCAATGTGGATTTCTTTAAAGCTTGCGGGAATATTGTTAAACAGGATATTCTGAATGTAGTGGAAGATTCCAGGTTGAATAGAACTATTTTGAAGGTGCTCAATACTTCCTTCATCTCCCTAATCCCCAAACAGGACAATGCTTAGACTCTAGACAGGTTTAGACCCATAGCCTTGTGCAATGTGGTATATAAGATAATATCCAAGGTTGTTGCTAACAGAATCAAACCACTTCTTCCTACTCTAGTTTCTGTGGAGCAATCTAGTTATGTGGAGGGCAGACAGATTCTCAATAACATCATTCAAGCGCATGAGGTGGTGCACTCATTGAAAAGCAATAGGAAGGCTGGTATGATTATGCAATTGGACCTAGCCAAAGCTTATGATAAGTTTAATTGGACCTATATAAGGAGGGTCCTTATTGCTTTTGGGTTTGATCATAACTGGGTAAGATGGGTCATGGCCTTGGTAACTTCTTCCAGATTTTCAATTCTGGTTAATAGTTATCCTTCCAAGACTTTTACTCCTTCCAGAGGCCTCAGGTAGGGTGATCCACTCTCTCCCTTTCTCTTCATCCTCATGTTGGAAGGATTGGGTTAGTCTATCAAGCATGCGAAAGAAGTTGGTAATATCAAAGGCTTCCAACTTTCAGAGACTGGTCAAGCTTTGACCTGTCAACAATTTGTTGATGATACTATGATGGAGGGAATCCCCATGGTCAAAGAAGCTCTAGCATACAAACATATCCTGTTTGACTTTGCCATGGCTACAGGTATGGAGGCTAATATCTCCAAATCTAAGATTTTTTTCTTTAATACAAGTGTTGCTATTTAGAAAAATATCTCCAGGATTCTAGGCTTTCAAAGGGATGTCCTTCCCTCCAAATATTTGGGAGTTCCTCTTACTAATAAACCTTTGCACAAGGGCATTTGGGAGCCGGTGATTAATAAGATGCAGGATAAAATGAGGAAATGGACCTTTAGATCTTTAAACTTGGTTGGTCGGTTAGTGCTTACAAAAGGTATTCTCCAATCAATCCCCATCTTCATGCTATCAGCCCTTCCAGCTCCAAAGGAGTTTTGCAACATTTTAGAACCATCCAAAGAGACTTTCTTTGGGGGAAGGGGGAGGAAAGAAAGAAATGGGACTTGGTAGCCTGGGAGAAGATTTGCAAACCTAAAAAATATGGGGGTCTTGGACTGGATGATCCGAAAGCACTAAGTAAAGTTTTAGGGGTGAAATTATGGTGGCGTGAGGTAAAAGACCCAAAGGCACAATGGGCTAGTATCTGGAAAGAAAAATATGCCATCAATTGGCAAGATAATGATCTCATAAGGATGTCTAGCATCATAAAGGGCTCACACATCTAGAATAAGGCCTGGGGGAATAGAGGATTAGTACAAAAAAACAACATCTGGGAGATCAGAGATGGTGATCTTGCTTTGTTTTGGGAGGATAAATTGCCACAAGAACCTACACTGTTAAGAGAGGACCTTCTGGATCTCAAGAAAGAAACTGATACCAAAAGGTTATTTAAGGTAAAAGATTTTTGGGATCAAACCAATAGTGAAGGAAAATGGAGAACCTTGAAGAATATGGATCACAGGGAAGATAGCCCACTGAAAGCCAAAGCAGAGGCACTTCTGACAATATTGGAACAAAGGAAAATTTTAGTGACATGGGGGCATGATCAACTTAGATGGGGCAACAATAATGCGGGCACCTTCAATCTTAAGGAGGCAAAACACATACTCCTTGAGCTGGATTCCACTGAACCAGACAAGGTTTGGCAGAACATATGGAGACATCAAGGATGGATGAAGATTAAACTCTTCATGTGGTTGGTTCATCATAGGAAAATTCTGACTTGGGATAACATTCGAAAGAGGGGTGTTCTGGGCCCTTCCAGATGCCAGCTCTGTGAAGCCCAAGAGGAAACAATGGAGCACCTTTTTAATAATTGCATTTTCACCTCTTGGTTGTGGGATACTTTTTCCACCATTTTCTAGCAGATAGACAGGGATAAAGGAAGCATTATCAATACCCTAATCAATTGGAGTCGCAACTTCTCTAATTTTGATCTTCTAGGCTCATCCTGGGCTTTAGCGCCAAGCTTCATAACATGGACTGTCTAGAAAGAAAGGAAAAACATAATCTTTAAGAATGAAGAAAGTTCCCCCCAATGCCTTTTTGAGAAAATCTTAAGACAACTTAAGGAGACGGTAAGTACCATAGTGAAAAATTTCCCTAAGAATCCACCTTTAGAAGTTGAAACACAGGTACTTCTTAAGTTGGGTATGCAGGGGCTTATTCCATAGGGCCTGGACGAGAAGGTTTTGAAACTGGATACTAAGCAGGATTATTGGCATCCTCCCCCTCAGGGTTTTTTGAAATACAACATTGATGGGGCTTCCAAAGATAACCCGAGTATTGCTGGCTATGGAGGGGTGTTAAGGGATGAAAAAGGTAGTCTCCTTTTTATTTTCCATTGCCATTTGGGAGGAGCCACTAACAATATGGCGGAATTAATGATTCTTGAATAATGTTTAGAATTCCTGAAGTAGGATAATCTCCAGAATGTTATTGTCGAAGCTGATTCAGAGTTAATCATAAACTTGGTCAAAAGAATCAGCTGTGTCATGGAGCCAGAAAAAGTCTCAAAACAATGGAGGCTTCTCCAGGTCTTTCAAAGGATTCAGCTTCATCTTCGAGGCTTACGTATCATGAGTTTTAACCATGTGCGAAGGACAACAAATAAATTGGTGGACATCTTGGCCAATCAAGGAGTGCTTTGTACCAAAAGCAGGGTTGCGCTGAGTTGGCCTGAAATGCTTCTGAATAGATTAAAGGCGCAATGTCATGACCAGGCGGATGAGGACATAATGGTGTTTTGAAAAAAAGACACAAAGGCAGGGTTTAGTTGATTTGGACTATTTATGCAGTGTCTTTTCCGAAGTAAGAACATTCTGGGGGTGCAGGTCACTGTCGGCCTCCCCTACCCTCGATAGTATGAACATAGGAATTTCAAATGGAAGTTGCTCGCGGAGATGGGTTCATATGTGGGGCCAGAATTCCAGCTTTCCCAGTAGCCTTTAAACTCTCGTTTTCCTTTCTGTGGTGGCAATACCGCTCTCGAGGTGGTTTTTCATCCATCGCATGCCCTTCACACGGGAAGCGGTTTTGCGGAGTTGGGAGCGATTCCACTCACCAAGCAACATGTGGCATTATACGAGGAAGGAATACCACCCTCATCGCGCGATAACTATCGGTGGGTTAGGCTCGTGCGATATGCTCCTCAGCCATCAGATCATGCAAGACAGATCTACGGTCAGGAACAAGCGAGCATGTTGGTGGGTCCAGGATGGCTATTGCGTGGTTAATCACCACACTACTAGGTATTGCAATATTATCCTCCACTTTTGGATTTGGAGTGGAGGACCGACGGTCAAGGAAAATGGTGTTGATCTGGGGAAGAATATCTTCCGGGCAGGTTTCGCGTCACGGTGGGAATTGGTTGCTTTCTCGTGCTCTACATACTCGAGGGTTATCCCCCCATTCGGACCCGAAATCCTTTTAGTTGGGTCCCTAATTCCTCATTGGGTCCCATTCGAAATTTTAATTGTTTGCTTGTTTCATGCCCTATTTGAGCCTTGTCCGTTCGATCTCTGAGGGGAGATCGAACGATCTCGACTTTGTCTGTATTTTGTGGATATTGTAGTTTCTTTGTGGGACCTATACTCAGTGGTTTTGCCTTTAGCTCGGGGCCCTAGGCTGTTAGCAGATGGTTTTTCTTTGGCCCACAGTTCCTTTGGGGCTATTGTATTTTATGTAAGTTGTTTTGCGATTTAATGAAATAGAAGGTACGACTCTTGCTTCAGAAAAAAAAATATTAATATATAAAAATAATATAAAAATTTAATTATTTAATTATTAAATTAAAAATATAATCCTTTTAAAGTGGTTAACAATTCCTAATGCATTTAAGTATCTTCTCATAATTTAATTACATCTTGTAAGTATTGGTTTTCCCAAGAATAAAGTGGTTCGTAGTTTTTTTTTAATATGTAGTGTGATTACATATCGAGGAGTGTGATTACATATCGAGGAAGTAAACATTCTTAGCAATGATGAGATGTTTTGGAAAAATTGACAAAGGTTTGAATGGGAATTGATATTTATTATTTCCAGTGGTTAACATTAGACTTTCCATTGAGAAATTTCTTAATAATTTGTTTTAAGCATGACTTTCCATTGGGAAATTTCTTAATAATATGTTTTGAGCATATTGATTGTTCAACAGAAAATCAATGTGATTGAAGCTTGTATATGGAGGGGGCAGTTACATGTTTGCAAGTAGGAATTTTAAATTTTATCTTTTGAGTCAGTTAATCATCTTAAATGGTGTATTGACCTTGTAGCTAAGAGAACATTTTGACCTATATCTACCAAGTTTAAGCCGAAGTACACACATGCCTCCTGCCATTCTATGCTAGTTATTTTATTTTTTGAGTGTTTTTGGGGAGGGGGTTTAATTTTTAATTTTTATTTTTTTTTCTAGCATGCATGCCACCATTTGACATAAAAGATTGTATGTTGTTTCTTGTGCATGGTAATTTGTTTGTCTTGTAAATTTGTCTGAATTACAAAAGTTAGTGCTAAAAAATCCTTTCAATTGAATGCAAATTGCCATAAAGAGTTTTGATTTAGCTCAAAGGCACTTGCAATTTAGAGGGATTGTAGAAGAATTCCCCCGTCATGTTGAATTATTCATGTGAGATTTCCTGCATAGTAAAAAATGTCAAATTAATAGCACTTTGACATATAAAAATAATAGGCTAAAACTCACTTTAAATACTATTGAAGTTGAAATATATTTCATAGAAGTTTAAATAATATTGAAATTGAAATATATTTCTTAGAAACTTAATGAATGTGATATTAAAATGAATATAGATTAATTCTTTTGTTTTATAAATAATTTCAATATTATATTTTTTTATGGATAATTTCATAATTAATGAAAGATGACAATTTTTGTATATAAATTAAAATCATTCAATTAAATTCATAATGAATAAATAAGTAAAAATATATTTCAAAATGAAATAGTGAACCATTTTATTGGGTAACTTAACTTTCTATTTAAGTAATTAAGTTAAGCTTTTATTTATTTGAAGAAATTTCCCTCTATTCTCAATTTGATTGTGCTATTTTCATATTGACATGCAAAGTTAATGAATTAATGACTTGAGATTGTAGTTTTCATTTTTCTATTAAATAATGTTATATTCTATCCTGAAAAACTAATAATATTAAAATGTTAAATTCAAATGTACATGTATCTTTGAAATGATCACAATTTAACACTCTTTACACATTTTAGAACTGTAATTAATTTCAAAATCCCTATTCTAATTATTCCTTAAATATTGTTACTATTCAATTATATTTTTTCATGTTCTGAGGTGAATAATAGTTAATAATACAAATTAGAGTTATGGATGAGGTTTCCAACCTTACCCTGCTTAATGTGAAAGGTGTGTATTTCCCATTAATTTTTTCTAACTATCCTGTTCCGTATGCAACACTTTTAGTTGGAAAATCTCTACAACTATCAATTTGATTGACACATGTGCGGGGTCGTCCAATTGAATAGATGTGTGTCAAGCTGTAGTGCATAAGATTCACATTAGAGAATATGCTTTCGAGGTCAACCATTTTGTTGGGTTCTACTTTTTCCATGTAGTGTGTTTTCTGGGATGATGTCGACGTCTCCTTCACACATTGTTCACGACATGTGGAAGGTGCAGGTGAGCCCTTCATGTCCACTTAAAATAATTAACACAAATTTCAAAGTAAATAAATGTTAATTTATTATCAACTTTTTGGCTTTTTCATAGTGAACTTGATTATTGACATTGTCTACCTATGGTATGTTTTGGAGTTTTCCAGTGGATTTTTCTTAGGACCCTACAAGGATTGGTTTGAATCAAAAGTTTGAGCTATAAATTCTTCACAATATGATTGTTCCAAGAGTTTTTCAAGATGTTGAATCTATATATGTAGTCAAAAACTCATTTTAAATAACAAAATATGATGATTTAATCAAAAACATGTTGTGGGATTCCATCCCAAAACTTCAAAAAGTATAATAGCTAGAGAATGCCTTATTATTTACTATTTATGTCCAAAACAATATGTTTGGACCACCTTTCCCGAACAAATATTATTTTAATATTTCTTTCATTCCCACTTCCAACCTATATAATATTTTAATATTCACCTTATATTGGTGCAAATATCTTTTTCACAACACTTTTCACTTCCATTACTTACACTTAGACAATTTTCCAGTGATAACCAATTTGCACCAACATTTTTTTTCATTGTGCAAATTACATAGTCCATACTTAGTCTATTTTCTAACTATGCAAGTTGAGGGTGTAGGTTTTGAAGAACTTTCCCACAAAGATGTACTCCCTCATGGATCATCCAACAAAGACTTACTTTTACATGGATCGTTCTCCAAAGACATGCTTAGTATAATTTCTTAGGCGGAGAAGAATTATCATAGTGTTAAAACAATAATATGAATATATTTATGTTAATGAAGCAAGTAATTCTTATTGCTATGAAAGGATAAAGTAAGAGCTTATCTCATAAGCATAAATTCCACAGAAACTCTTACTTGATAAAACAATAAATTTATATCTAAACATGCAATGGATAACTCTTGCCCACCAAAAATATAGGAGAAAGAATAAAATTTCTATCAAATGAGGGAGAATGTCTCAACAAATACCAAATAAAATATTTCTATGTAAAATACGTCAAATTTGATCAACCCTTCCAATTAGATAATTGATGAGAAATTAAGGCTAATACTTTATTTTACATTTTATATTCATATATGTAACTTTACTCATATCTAGGTGAACGAGAATACAAATTACACCACCAAGAATTATAGAGACATTTAAGCGTCATGTTACATCTAATGCCTGCATACATGATAATTTTTAGGTTGAAGAATCCAAAAAAAGGCTCTTACACTTTGTGACAACAAAAAACTCTTTAAGTTTTCCAACTTAAACATGTATTATGTTCCATGGTTGTACCAACAACCACATACTATACATTAATTTTATAATAGATTTATAGGCTTCATGATTTCATTGATTATTTCTTTAATTATTTATTCGCTTGTTTTATGAAGAATTTTCTAATCGAATCTTCAATATGATACATTGATATTTATAGGATTTCTCTTGTTTTAAGAATAAATTACATATTTATATTCAATTTCCTTCCAAATTCAACATTCAACTATTCACCTAAGATCAAATTCCAACTCAACGCTAGTTATAAAACACTAAATAACAATATCATTTCATTAATAGACAAAAGTTTATACACTTATTTGAACAAAAGTAGTATGTTGGAAACTAAAGAAGCTAGAGCCACTCTCTACACAACTATAGGCACAACTAGACTACAAATGTCTTTCCACTAGCCACCATTGAGCTAGATTTGATGGCTTAGGAGGAAGCTTCTCTCAGAGTTCTATAGATGGAAATTAGGTTAAAGGACATGAATGATACTCTCCTTCATACACAAATATTCCTATGTTGTCTTTCAACCACAGAGCCAGGCCTTGTTATCTCTCATCATGTGACCACTTTGGGTCTACAGAGCATAAGGGAGCCATTTTTAGTGTTTTTTGTGCATATATTCAACAATATTTCTTAACATTTTCATTTGGAATTCTAGCTTAGGCTGATAAATCCATCATTGAATTCCATCACTAATCCGGTAGTCCATAATTTCACATATAGATGATACTTTGTCACCCAAGAAAAGTCACATTTTCAACCCACATGTGTTTTTGGTTTTTATTCGAAAGTTCTAATGGTTCATTGGCACTCTCTCTCTCTCTCTCTCTCTCTCTCTCTCTCTCTTGCACACATTTCTCTTACACTACTCACCACTATCCTCTACCCTGCTCTACCCCACACATGCTCCCAACATGAGAATTTGGGGTTCCTCCTTGAGCTACGTGGTCCCTTAGAAGTCTAGTAGCTCAGTAAGACTTCCATAATTCCTTCCCACAATTGCTAGTAGTTGGGTGGTTAAAATATCAAACTAGAATTTTAGTACATTGAATTCAGGTAAGGTAGGAAACTTCCCAGATCCCCCTTACAATTGATCCCTCAAGCATGGAGAGTCATGCTAGGTGGTCTCTTCTTTAGTTTTAGCAATATATTTAATAAAAAATAATATATACATCAAATGAATTTTGTTAAAATACCCATACTGACCATTCTAGCATTATCTATCTTAATTGCATATCACAAAACATGGGTTTTAAAAAGGGGTGTTATATATGTGCTCACCGTTAACTCCATCTTTTTCAACTATGAGTTTTATTTCCATTTTTATAAGTTCTAGATTTATTATATGTCTAGACTATATTATCACATCTTATCTTAAGACAAACCTAGTGTCCTACAAGGCAAAGTCTTAGTCACTTTTTCCTACAAGGCAGATTCATCTAGTTTCTTTGTTGAACTTGATTTGTTACTCTATGTCTTAAATGCTCTGTATGTCCTAGTTTCCCAACTAACAAGTAAGATTACTATTTTTCTAAGCTTTTTAATTAAGGGGGTGTTTTGAACTCATCTCTCAACACTCATTGGTCTGGTTTTCTCAAGGAGGTAAATTAACCATGTAGCCTCTATAGTTTTATTCTAATTATGTATTTATGTTTCAAAATAAAATAGAAATGAAGCTCTTAAAGAAAAAAATAAATAAATAATTCATTTAAGTGCAGTTTGTGTGCTCATGTTACTATGAAGGCATATAGTTACTACCCTAATATTTTTTATTAATTTTGCATCATAATAATTTATGTTAAACTTAAATCTATTAGAGTTATGATAATTGGTATTATGAATTACTATTCACTTTAGAAGAATATGAAAAGTCTCAACTAAATATAAATAGTCATCTAGATTTTAAGGGACCTCTTAAAAGATAAATTTAAATGCCATAATTCATGTACTTACATGTGTATTTATATGAATTATTTTAGGGTGGTTGAGTTTAAATTCTCTTGAGACATTTATTTGTGATTGTTAGCTTAGAAATTGAAAAATTTTAGGGATGAAAATTTATCTTAAATGTAAAACCCTCAACAAAACTTACTAATTTTTAATATACAAACTTTAAAATACTTAAAATTATTTTAAATAAAAATATTTAAAATTTTAATAATTTATATAATTTTTATAAAAAAAATTACTATTTAAAAATAAAATAATTTCAAAATCTCTATTCTTAACTCTCAAATATGGTTACTATTAAATCATAACTTTTGATATTTTGTTCTCACATGAATAATGATTTAATAATACAAAATAACATAACCCTAATGGGTTAGGTTTTCAATATTCCCCGGGAAGGGGTGTATTTCCCACTAATTTCTTCAATACTTAATGTGAAAGTTCCCGATTAATTTTTCTAAGCAACCTGTTCAATGCAACACTTTTTAATTGGAAAATTTGTAATGATATTAATTTGGTTGTCTGTGTGAGGGCTTGATAGATGGGTGTCAAGCTGTAGTCCATAAGATTCATAGTGGAGAACATGCTTTCGAGGTCACTATTTTGTCGCATTCTGCTCTTTATGCACATTGTGTTTTCTGGGATGATGCACACGTCTGGGTATATGTATGTCGCTCAAGTTGCACTGTAAGATGGAAAAGTAAAATGAAAGGCGGAGATTCCCTAGACGGGAAAAAGTGGTTGGAATCTGGGCCAAAAAATTAAAAACAAAATCTTGTAGAGACAGTGTTTGAATCGTGTTTTTGATCGTAGAAATAGATCCAACACCATCACAAATGTCTAAGACACTTAAAATTTTGAATTTTAACAACTATAACTTAGATTTACAAAAATCTTTACCAGATTTTCTCTAAATATAATTGTAATTTCCATAACTTTCTGGGCAATTCCTCCCCTCCGGCTAATTAAACTACGGCAAAATGAAAGAGCGCGGAGCATTATGGGTCCCACACTCAAAGGCGATCGTAGAAATAGATCCAACAACATCACAAATGTCTAAGACACTTAAAATTTTGAAGTTTAACAACTATAACTTAGATTTACAAAAATCTTTACGAGATTTTCTTTAAATATAATCGGAATAACCATAACTTTCCGGGCAATTCCTCCCCTTCGGCTAATTAAACTACGGCAAAATGAAAGAGCGCGGAGCATTATGGGTCCCACACTCAAAGGCATAAGTACTCAGCAAAGGCTAACGAGCCTGCCATAGGGCATTAAATGCCCGTTTAGCTGCAATTTCGATAGCCCGATAACACACGCGCTTATTTTTTATTTATCTAATCACCGGGTGCGTGTGTGTTATCGGGCTATCAAGCTTGCAGCTAAGCAGGCATTTAATACCCTATGGCAGGCTCGTTAACCCTTGCCTAAGTACTCCAACCTGTCTATGATTAGCAATGTGGACCCCACACGCAAATTGACGCGGTTCATGGCCTTGCAAATCAAATATTTTCCTTTATGTAATCTCTGAACTCTCAAGGGACCTTTATGTAATCTCTGAACTCTCCACTTTCTTGCCGTTGCAATTTATCCCCACATCCGCACCTCCTAAAGTCTGTCATCTCCCTCTGCATTGACCATCCAGAGCTTTGCAGCACCCAATTTATCATTCTCTTTCCGTTCGTATAATCGTCGAACAATTGCCAATGGCATACCGAACGCCTGCATCCTCCAACAAATTGAAATGGAAAATCAGTGATCTTTGGATGCGTTTGTCAACCATCGTGGGGAAGTGAAGAATAACTTTGCCAGCCATCTCTACTGTGCTCTTCATTTACGTGGATTGAGACCCTTTTTAGATCAACAAGATTTGCAGGAAGGACTACCTTTTCCTTCTCAATTAGAAGCTGTAATTAGAAACGCCTCCGCCCATGTTGCCGTCTTTTCGCCAAAATATGCAGAATCCCATTGGTGTTTACATGAACTCCTCCTCATGCGATAGTCTGGGGCTCTAATTATCCTTGTTTTTTACCATGTCAACCCGGCTGATCTTAGGTGAACACATTATGGTCTCAGCTTGCACCACGTCGAAACGAAGACAACGTTCGACTCTCAACACAAGAAGAGTATGATAATCTACTTGAATGTAAATTATCATAAAGA